>APFE031067426.1:0-19061 GCA_000404065.3 Pinus taeda | reverse complement strand
TTCATCTTCTAGGGTTAGGTTTTGGAATGTTAAGGGTTTTCCATTGTTGCTCAACAATAAATAGGCCTTTGAGCCTCATTGTAACACAGTTCAGAGGCATGTAGCCACCACATATCTTCTCAGAGATAAGCTACCATCGCCCTAGTTGGTTTATTTCCATTACTGTTTGTAAGCATATTTCCATATTTTACATTAATGAAATGAAGTATTCTTCCCGCTGCATATCTGTGTTTCTGGTTATCTCTATAATTTGTTGCATTCCAGTTTAAGTCCGGATCATGATAACAAGTATTCCAGCCCAACACCTATCGAGAAAGAGACACTTGTCCTACTGAAGTCACCATGACCAGGTGTTTTCCTTTATTTTTTTCTTTTTTTGGCTCTCAATGAAGTAGGTTGTGCCATATCTCTTTTGGCAATCTTTTGTTCTAGAACTAGTCCATGGCCCCAGCCCACCAGCATATTTTTCATGCAAATTATCAATGCACTCTGGACTTACACCCTTTGCAAATCTAAAGATTATTTTGAGGGATTATGGCTCACTAGCCAAGGAAATGTAATTATTGTAAATTTCATATAATATAGACATTTTGAACTTACAAAAAAACACATCATTTTAAATGAATAGTTAATTCAATATTCCTAATATGATAATTAGACCAAAAACTTTATTCACGAGATGATTAATCCAACTTATTAAAATTGAACTAACAATTAAACCTCTATTAGAATATAAATTTTCCATAAAACTAAACTTTCCAAATTTGATTACTCTTTCAATTTAATAAATTTTGATAAATAAACACTTTTTCGAACTTCAACAAATTGAATCATACCAAAGGTAAGTTTAATAACTCAAAAATTTAAATGAATCATATTTATTAAATGATGAAATTCATTGTCCTTTTATATTCATTGGGTTATATTTATAATTTTTCATTTATATCACATATGCACATAACCACAAAGTATTGAAGAGCTAGGTCGTCCAAGCTTTTTTTATGGTTAGGGGGTTGTAGTATTTTTATGGTTTTGAATAGTAAACAAGGGAATATAATGATGGTTAGACTGATGTTGTGACAAATATTAATAAGGTTAGAGAACCTAGCTATAGAGTACCATTGGGCCACAGATATGGGCTAAGTTTTGCCTCCACAAATGTAACTATTGCCAATTTTCCTTCTCCCACATCCAATATCACCACCCTACAACTTTCGTAACAAATCCTTGGACAAAACAGACCTTGTTACACTCTCTAGTACATATCAAACAACTTTTGTAGAAGCACAATACATTGCACATATGTATGTAACCAACACAAAGCTATGAAGCTCAGAAAGATCAATGAATAGCATAAAGATACATGTGGTTCATAGTTGTTTGACCCTTTGATGAGCGTGATCCATGAGGGATAGAGATCAAGTTGGAGGTGGGGAGAGAGGGAGAGAAGAAGAAAGACAAAAAGAGATAAAGATGGAGAGAGAGGGGGGGGGAGTGAAAAGGGAGAGATGGAGAGAGAGTGAGGGAGAGAGGAGAGCGGGAAGGAAAAGAGAGAGAAGGAGAAAGAGGGAGAGAAGGGGAAGAGAAGGCGAGGAAGAGGGAGGGAGAGAGAGATGTTGATTTTTTCATGGTCTTCTAATATGATAATTGCTTCTAATGATTTCTTAATTACATCCTTCTTATATTCATTTTCATCATTAAGAAATTACACAAAAGATCTCAATAGTATAAACATTAATGGCAGTAGGATCATAAAAATATAGCTAAACAAGAGACACATATATTTACCCAAGAAAAACCCAACAACCTTTTTCTTAGAGAAAACATTCAATTTAATAAGAGATACAATCTGATCCTTATAGTCAAAATGAAGTCAAACAAACCAATAGAAAAACCCCAAGTCAAACCTGGTCAAACCGATTAAAAATATGCTTAGTCAATTGTGGTTAATCTAATCAGGACTTCATCCTTCTACCAAGGGATTTGGTCTATCTAGAATTTGACCTTCTTCCCATAAATAATTATGCCCAGAAACTCGACCCTCTACCCAGAGATAGGTCTTCCCATAAACTCGACCTTCTTCCTAGAGATAGATCTGCCCATAATCTTGGCCTTCTTCCTAGATATATATCTTCACATAAACTCAACCTTCTATCTGAAGATACATCTGCCCATAAACTTGATCTTCTACTTGCCTTAGAGATTAAACCGCCCAAATTTTGTTTTCCCATAGATTAGCAATCTTCCTTGAATGAATTTGGTTTGCCATAGATAAATCTTGTTCTACTGCTTCATACATGTGAATAGAAGGTATATAGCCAATCTAAATTGCTTTCCAAGTGATGAATTCTAATGGGTATATTTAGTGATTAAATGAACCCGAATAGGTGTATCCATAAGGTCAGGTCGACTTGACATTTGGAGGGACATAAAAAAAAAAAAAAAAAAATCAAAAATTGAAATTATGTTTCTTGAAGTTGGCATGAAGAACATGTCTTGTATTTATCATTACACATTTGAAGGAATAAAATATTAATTATGAAGACCGACCATAGCTAAAAAATTCAACAAGAAATAGATAGATATGGAGAGAGTGTGTGTATGTTTGGGGGGTGAGATAGAGAGACAAAGAAGAAGAGATGGAGGGAGATATAGATATAGATGGAGGGGGGAGAGAGGGATGAAGAGAGAGATTAAGAGAGGGAGGGAGGGTTGAAGACTCTAGATATGGAAAGAGAGAGTGTGTGTGTTTTGGGGGGTAGTTTAGAGAGCTAAAGAAGGAGAGATTGGAGGCATATTATATATATATATATATATATTAGAGAGAGAGAGGAGAGAGAGAGAGAGAGAGGGTTTTACTAAAGGTAAAAGAAGTTGGACTTAGAAAGCCACGAAAATTTTGGGTTTTCACTTAAATAGATGCATTGATTTTAGTGTTGTTATTTATTTCTAATCATATTTGATTGTTTGCACTAGATGCATTGATTTCAGTGTACATGTTGACTTCTAATCCTATTTGATTTCTTGCACTAGATGCATTGGTTTCAGTTACATGTTGACTTCTAATCCTATTTGATTTCTTGCACTAGATGCATTGGTTTCAGTCTATGTAACAGCCTCTGGTTGATTTTCCATGTAAATAAAATAAGACCAAGGTCATGGGACAAATATTCCAAGTTGAATGTTGGGCAAAACACTTTAGAGGGCATCGCTTGTGATTATTTAATGGATATGGAAATTGCCAAAGGCAAAGTAGCAATAATTGGCATTTATTTATGAAAAAAAAGAAAATTAGGAGAAAAGGAATGCAAAGAGACACATATATGCATGCAAGGGAAATTAGAGGAAAAATGAAGGAAAATGAAGAAAATAGAGGACTAGATGATAAAAAGGATTCTAAGGATCAGTTCACAACTTTTTGGCTTAGCTTTTGTGAGTTAATTTTTGGCTCTCTCATTCTATCATACTCTTGCACACTTAGAGTATTCTTGGAGCACCTTGGCATTAACTTGGATTTGAAGAAAGAAGGAAAAGGTAAGCAGGGAATGCAAGGAAACAGTTGGATCAACAACTACAGTTGGATTGTTTTGTAGGTAACATGTTGCATGTGTGATTTCCTGCTGATTTTTGGATGCATGGAATATGCATGTGATTCTTTGGTTATGTGTTTTCATTCGCATGGATATTTTCCTGGATTGGAAGTGGTTTTAGCCTTGCCTTGCCATTTCCGGGATAGCCATGGTGTTGTGGGTTTTTTCCACTTGTTTTCTGATTGGTTCTCAGGTTCCTTATGACTATGGATTGGAACAAATGCTTTGGAAGCCCCGGAATAGCTTGGATTGAGTTACTATTTCATGGAGTTTTTGGTTGGGACAAACGCTATGGAGCCCTTGTGGGTTGAGTTACTAGTCCCTGGATCCACAGTTGGAAAAAATGCTTTGAAGTGCTAGAAGGCTATCGGTTGAGTTACTAGTTCTTGGAGCCTTGGACAACTTGGGTAGAGATTGATTTGGTTGATGTTAGTGATTTTCGTACCATAGAGGTGGAATCGCTATGGTTGAGGGTTGAGGTGGTTTGGCCTCTGGAAGCACTAGTTGGTTTTGTCTTGGTTTATTCCATGAGATCCCACATTAATGCTTGGAATATAGCGCTGGGGTGATTGGCTAAAAGAGAGATTTGGTTCATCCCAATCTATGGTTAGGTGTACGTGGAAGTCCCTAACTTGGTTGGCATTTTCATATGTGAATAAAAGTTATTTTCCTATTGTGATTTATGAATACTTGCACTGATTATGATGTTGATATTATGGTTGATTTGTCATGGTTTCTATATTGGGTATTTGTTGGTTATATGTTTGTTATATGATGTGATCTATCTATGGCTCCTAACATGTTTTTGATGAGTTATTGATTGGTTGATGAATGCACAGACTAACATGTGCTATTGTAGATAGCTAGTGAGGACTTAGAGCCTTCTTGGTGATTCTCATATGAAGACTATCAGATTGTGATCAAATATGCATTCATGACCTGTAGCTTACATGTTTTCCATATGTTTAACGAAATGCATGTTATGGATTAAGCAGTCTAGGTCAATTTCTTGCTTCTAATTTGAATGTTTGGTATTTTCGTCATGTTAATTATGATTCTAGAAAGTCACTGCCAGTTTTGGCCAGTGGTTTAGAGGCTTGCCTAAAAAAGTGGTCAGATCTCGGAACCATTGGGACTGAACTAGGGATTTTAGGTCATAACCACATGGAAGTATACCTATGTGTGCGGTTGGAGGCCTATAATCACACTCTTTCCTTATTGTGTGTGCAGTTGGGGTTCTAGGTCAGAGAAAAAAGGTTCAATCTCAGGGATTGATCACCTGGGGTGGTTGTTCAACTCTTGAGTGTTATGTAGTCCCTGTAGGATGCCAGTAAGTGTTCAGTGTGTTGGCCCCACTTCCTTAACTGGAACTTGGAGGTCAGTTCATGTCATAATGGCACCCGTATCATGTTTACCCTGGTGAGCTTGTGAATTTGGGCAAATATGGGAGGAGGCGTTACATGGTCGTCTCAGATCTCCCAAGTTCAAACACTTGGATTGGATGGGCTAGATGTGATTGTTATGCATGCATGTTAGTTGTCGATATGGTTGTTATGCATGCATTGTGATGGTCATTGTTGCAGTCTTTTGTTCTCATGATGACATTGATATGATTTATATGTTGATTTAATTATATGTAAACATATTGTGTTAATTTGGATTGATTGTGTAGACAAGATAGCCTCCCATGATCTACACACTAAGGTATGATTTTGATTATGTCTATATTTTATTTATCTAACATGGCATGTTGCAGGATATAGAAGGTCAAAGATGAAGAGAACAATGGTGGATTATAGTTCACATGACTCTCCTTATAGGTCTGTTGATAAGCAAGGAGAAGAGTGCTCTCCTAACATAGCAGATACATTGAGAATTATGAAGGCAAAAATCAAAAGTTACAAGGCAAATAATGACAAGATAATTGTCACAGAAAACGCTTGCCAAAGCTCAGGAAAAGGAATCAGAGTTCAATGCAATGATCCTTCAGAGCTTATCATATTTGCAAAGACAGGGACAGCGATGGATCAGTCATAAACAACAAGAAGAGACAAATGGGGCATATGATAGCAAGTCTCATGTAGGGCACAGGTTAGACATGGATGACACAATCATAGGTGGCAGATGGTTGGATACACTTGATAGGACAGGTAGTGGTTATGGGTTATATTATAGTTTGGGATCAAAGAGACATCATGGTAATCATTATTATCATCATTATAGGAGGAGTGAGAAGTAGTACTTTCTAGATGATTTCAAGAAAGCCAAGACTCCTACTTTTGATGGGGATTTGAAGAAACTAGAAGATGCAGAAGCATGGCTACTTGGGATGAAGAAGTTTTTTGAGCTACATGATTATTCAGATAATATGAAATCCAGAATAGTTATTTTCAATGTCAAGGGAGAAATAAATATTGTTGGGAAGACATGAAGCATGTTAGAGCCATAAAGATAAAGGACTTGAGTTGAAATGAGTTTAAAAGACTCTTTCGAAAGAAGTCCTTGTCTGAGAGGTATTATGACGGAAAGGACAAGGAATTGTATGAGATGAAGATGGGATATATGACAGATGAAGAGTATATGACTAATTTTCTTGAGTTGTTGAGGTAAGAAGAAGGTTCAAAGATTCATCAATGGATTTCCTTTAGCATTCAAAGATCAGATTGAGAATGATGAGCCTCAGTCATTGGAGGAAGTCATTGGAAAGTTTAAGCATTGTTATGAGTAGTTTAAGCGTAAGGCTAAGCCTAAGCGTGATTGGAAAGGCAATGACAAGACTAAAAGAAAGTGGATTAAGAAGTGAGGAATGCCTTAGGATGTGAGTGACAAGTAGAATGTGGCACCTTATAAGGATTTTGATGCAATGGACAGAGGGCATGGGTCTTAGCCTGAGGAGCAGAACAAAGGCAGTCGTAGGTAGCCTTTGTAGTGTTGTTCGGAGGAGAGCTTATTCGCAACATCAGGGTGGAAGACCTCATATTTACAATGCTCAGTAGGCGTAAACATTTGGGGATGTTGGTCAGAGCATTCCTTATATTTATGTAGCACTTGGTAATAGGTAGGTAGACCATCAAGCATCCATTATTGAGATGGGGGGTAAGATATGTGATCGAGTTGTTTCCATTTTGATTGATCATGGATCTAATTATAGTTATGTTATTCATGACCCAATGGATAAGTGTGGATTGAATAAATAAGTGCATGTAGAGACTTGGTTAGTGCAATTGGCTACAGGGACCAAGAAAAGAGTTCGTAATTAGGTGAGATTTTGTGCATTTGAGTTGAATGGTATGCCTACATTAACACATCTAAATGTACTTTCTTTGGGTTCATACAATATGATTTTGGGCATGGATTGGTTTTACATTCACAAGACTATGGTATATTGATATGACAAGGCGATTGAGTGTCTAGATGATGAGGGAGAGAGGAGAATCTTATAGGGAAAAAAGAATCCTACATAAGTGAGAATGGTTACAGATATGCAAGCAAAGCACAATTGCAGAAAGGAATGTGTATTGATTGAAGTTCATATTTCCATTGAAAAGGGGAAGGATGAAGAGGATGATGAAGTCCTAAAGAGGTACCATCTTTTGCAGCAGTTTCAAGATGTGTTTCTTGCGTAGATTCCAGAGTTATCGCCTCATAGAGAAGTGGAATTTTCTATTGAGTTGGTACCAGGAGCAACACCAAAGTCAAGGCAAATTACAGGATGAGCACTCCAGAGTTGGTGGAATTGAAGTGGAAGCTTAAGGAAATGCTTGACAAAGGATAAATAAGGTCAAGTGTGTCGCCTTGGGGTGCACCAGAGTTTTTTGTGAGAAAGAAGGATGGTACTCTCAAATTGTGCATTGATTACAGGCAGCTAAACAAGGTCACTATTAAGAACAGGTAATCATTGTCGAGGATTGATGACCTATTCAAATAGCTGAAGAGAGCAGCAGTGTTCTCAAAGATTGACTTGAGGTAAGGACATCATCAGGTGTACATCAAAGAAGAAGATATTTACAAGACCACATTTTATACTAGGTATGGGAATTATGAGTTTGTGGTGGTTTTGTTTGGTCTTACTAATTCTCCAAATACTTTCATGTGTTTGATGAACATAGTGTTGCGTCCTTATCTAGACAAGTTTGTGATAGTATTCATTGATGATGTATTGATATATTCTAAGAGTGAGGAAGAGAATGCAGAGCACCTAGTAGCAGTGTTAATATTGTTGAGAGAGCTTCAATTATATGCTAAGCTTAGGAAGTGCAATTTATTTTAGACTGAAGTTCATTACTTGGGGCATGTTGTTCCAAGGAAGGTCTAGTAGTGGACCCGAAAAATATTAGAGCTATCATGGAGTGGCCAACTCTTAGGAATGTGGATGAGGTGATATCATTCATGGGGCTAGATGGTTATTACAGGAGGTTCATTAGTAACTTCTCATGGATTCCCTATCCTATTACATCATTGCAGAGGAAAGGAAATAAGTTTGAATGGACTGAGGGGTGTGCAACTAGTTTTGAGAATTTGAAGCATTTGCTTACAAATTCTCTAGTCTTGAATATTGCAGATCCTGAAAAAGAGTTCGTGCTATGTATAGATACTTGCAAGGGAGAATTTGGTGGAGTCCTAATGCAAGAAGGATAGGTGATATGTTATGAGTCAAGGAAGTTGAATGAGCACGAGCATAACTATGTGACTCGTGATCTTAAGTTGGAAGCTATCATTCATGCCTTGAAGATGTGGAGAAATTATATCCTTGGCAAGAGGTTTGTTTTGATGAGTGATCATAGTAGATTGAGGTACTTATTTGACACCCCTAATCTAAATTCTAGCCAAGCTAGATGGTTGGCTACCCTTAGTGCGGTTGACTTCGAGATCAGCTGCATTAAGGGAAAGGAGAATAGGGTTGAGATTCTCTCAACAAGAGAGTGTAAGTGAATCATATTTCAATAGTGGGTTCTTATGGGATATACTTACAGGAGAAGATCTTGCATGCAGGGTAGCATGATGACAGGTACTAGCAGTTGAAGCATAGGTTACAGTAGTAGGGTGAGGATGATAAGAATGAGGAGTATCACCTCATAGCAGATGGCTTGGTCAGATTTAGGAACATTATTTATGTGTCAGATAGCAGTGAGATTAAGAAGCTTATCTTGAGGGGGTTTCATATCAAGTTGTATTCAGGTCACCCGGGATATCCGAAGACTTTGACAGCAGTTAAGAAGTTCTATCATTAGTCAAACTTGAAGAAAGAGGTGGATGAGTTTGTTGCGAGATTTTTGGACTGTCAACAGGTAAAAGCAGAGTGTAAGCATCCATTTGGTTTGTTATAGTCAATTTCAACTCAAAAATGGAAATGGGAGGTCATGTCCATGGACTTCATGACAGGTTTGTTGAGGAAATCGAAGCAACATGATTCCATAATGGTTGTGATTTATAGGTTAAGTAAGGTAGCTCACTTCATTGCAGTGAAGTCTTCTAATTCAGCTAGCAAGGTAGCTCATATTTTCATTATGTAGATAGTAAGATTGCTTGGTGTTCCTAAGAAGATTATATGAGACAAAGGTGCAAAGTTCACTTTGTTGTAGTGGCTACAACCACCCTCCAAAATTTTGGCCTGCACCCAAATTCGGAGCCTCCCTTGAGATTTTCACTTGACATTGCATACACTCGTGTTCACTCAGTGAGCTCATGTGAGCCTTCACACCCACCTTGCTTGTTCATTCCGTCCAAGCTTTTGCATGTTAATGTCAATGCATTGCTTACATCCATGTTCTGGTCATGCTCAAGGTCTTCGCTTCATGTGTACATGTTATGTTCGCTACAAAAACATCTATTGCACTCACACATGGAGTCCCATTCACTGTCACGCAAGCATCATCATGGTTGATCAAGAGTCAATCACAAATTTTGTGCTTTTCGCTTGCACCATCGGTCAGTCATGTTGAACATGTGTGTCTGGATGGTTTGAGTCATCTCATCATGGAGTCATGTAAGTGTGTATTTGCAAGATCACATATGCATCTCTCGCTCGTTCACACACTTAGTCATTTTTCTTAAGTTCTGATGACCAGACTCCCCTCTGACACCCGGACCATCACCCCGCCATGGGCTAGATCAAATGTCACCCAGAACAACGCATAAGCACCAAGCAAGTCATTTCAAGTTACGATGCCTGCAAGCAATTCAATCAACCTTCATGCTAGCCACTCGGAGAGTTGGACCTGGCAGCCACCCCGGGACTGAGTCTCCTCAAAAATTGCACAGAGGTTGTTGACCTTATCTACTCTGCTGACTAAGGAAATTGCGTAGATAGGCCAAATAGACACCTAGTGCCCATCCCTTTCTCCCTCAGAAAAGTGAGCAGTTTTTCCAGTCAGTCCTCCCGATAGTCGACAAGCTGCTCATCCAAAAAATTGCGCAGTTTTCATGAGCAGGTCCTCTGCTGCTCAGCAGTTCTCTCAACTCAAAAATTGCGTAGAGATGATCAGCAAGCCGACCTCCCAGCATCAGTGAAATTTCCCTCGCCAGCAGCTCCCAGTAGCAAACTACCCGTTCCCTCCAGGAATTGCGCAGTTTCTGTTGTCAAGCTCCCAGCAACTGACTGCCTATTCCCCTTAGGTATTGTGCAATTTCTGCTACCAGTGACCCAGCATCTAGCTGCTAGTTCCCTCCAGGAATTGCGCAGTTTTGGCTACCAAGCTCCTGGCCAGTTCCTCCAAAAAATTGCACAAATCATGTCTGCCATTACTCCCTGCAACCCGACCAAATCCTCCAAGAAATTGTGAAAATTTTGATGACAAGCCCCATTGCCCGACCATTCTATAAAATGTAAAAATTTTGTTTTCCCGGGCTGTTCCTGCCAAAAATTGCACAGTTTTTCCCTCCAGCCGAGCTAGACCTCGCAGGCAGTCACTATCAATCCAAATCGTCCATGTTCATCACCCAGTGACTCTTGTGCAATTTTCATCAACAGTTCCTAGAGCCATCATCCTGCCTCACAACCTTGTTTCCTCTACCAGTCACCTACATCCGAAATGATCATGTGTCATGGTAGACTAGGAGGTTTTCATATTTGATGTCGTCTCATTATGAGTGACTTCAGGTACAAGTACACCAACAAACATGGCGTGACAATGAATGGGATGAACAAAGGGAGCACATGCAAAAGGACAAGTTCACCAACAAACGAACGAACGATGCATGCGAAGAGATGTGCTCACGAACGGATGATCATGCAAAGATGTGTTCACGGATGGACAGATGAGAAAACATGTAAGATGTGCTCACGGATGGACGAACATATGAACATGCACCTTTTGCAAATAGACGAACCTGTCAAACCTTCCAATATACGAGCAAGGAGAAACGTTCCAAAGCAACATCAAGCGAACCAATGACCATTGAAGACTCTGTGTACCTTGCCATGCGGAAGTGAAGTTGTGACACACCATGAAGACATCCACCACTGAGCAGCACTGCTGCTCGACATGCACTCTAGCAGCGACACGAATGTACCAGCATTGTCATGTTGAGTCGTGTCATGAGTCATGTCATCCACATATCTATTGTGGGCCATGTTGTTAATCAATGTAATGTAAAGTGGAAGTCCAAGAGACCCACTTGTTGTACAAAGAGTCTTATAAAATCGAAAAGTCATGGAAGTCAAATAGTCATGAGGGTAGTCGAACAGCCACAAGGTTCAGTTTCACCCTTGGCTATAAATACCCCCTCATTTGTACATGCAAAGGACTTTTCACCTTAGCTCCTCCCACATAGCCAAGAAAGTTTGTAATATTTTCTGTGAGGATTAAGTATTGGCTCCAACGGCCTACACATGGGGTTAGTGATGTATGCTCTAATGATGTGTCTTGGAACTTTTTCTTAATTCAGAAGCCTGCTAACAAGCCAACACGTTTTCACACATGTATTGTAACTGTCGTAAGACTAATCTTGAACACTTGTAATGCATGTTGCATTAACCTGTGTTGAACACTCGAACTTATTTTACTTGTTGTAATACATAATATGTTAATGAAAATGTGTTGTATATGTTGTTAACAATGTCTCACCTATGGTGGCTATCTCCCTGGACATCAGGCAGACCTTTCACATAAAATTTGTTGTAACAACCATTGCACTCATGTGGACTCATCCATTGAGTGTTGTACGTGTTAACTCATCTTGTCTATTATGACTGTCACATTCATGTGGACTGCTCCTATGGAAGTTGTGCATGTCCTATTGTGTTGTGTGTTTCTAGTAGAGCTAGAGATTTCTCCCAACTGACTTGGGACTCACTTTCACCCTCTCCCTCTATAGTGAAATAACCATTGACACAAGTAACACTAGCAATCACCAGGCATGCGAACCTCACTTCTCGAAGACAAAGCAAGCCATTCTCCTGTGCTGGCAAGAAAGAGTTGAGGCAAATCCTTAAGACAATGGCAACCGAGCCATCATATCAGATGGGACTCCCACACCAAATGGTGTGAAGTCTATTTGGGAATTCATTGCAGGGAAATCCCCTGAATGTTGGTGGGTCCAGCACCATCAACACACTTCCAGATTTTGGATGGAGTTGTTTGCAGGCTTGGGAACATAGTTAGCTTTTAGTACAGCTTATCATCTACAGACAGATGGACAGACAGAGAGGGTCAATGGGATTCTTGAAGACATTTTGAGGATGTATGTCATGCATAAGTAGCAGAAGTGAGAGGAGTATCTTCCACTGGTAGAGTTTGCATATAACAATGGGTATTAGGAGTCTTTGAGGATGAGTCCATTTGAGGCTCTTTATGGGCGCAGTTGTAACACTCCCATCATCTAGAGTGATCTAGTGAACAGGATGTTGATTGGATCAGACATGTTGGCAAAGATTGAACATGAGATGCAGGTTATTAAAAGGAATCTTAAGGCAGCAAAGTTATGTAGATCAACACAGAGAATTCAAGGAGTTTCAGGTTGGGGACCATGTGTCCTTGTGCATCAATCCCAAGAGGAGCTCCTTGAGTATTAGATCATGTGCCAAGCTGGCACATCTGTGTTGTGGTCATTTTGAGATCCTTGACAGGATTGGACCAATGTCTTATAGACTTGTACTACCTCCGACAAAGAAATTCAATGATATTTTCCATGTTTCATTGCTTAAGAGATATGTGCAGGATGTTGACCATGTGATTGATTGGTCTATATTGTAGGTGGAACCAAAGGGAGAATTCTAGTGAGAACCTTAATGCATATTACAGTGGAAGCAACTCATGCTCCAGAACAAATTAATCGAGCAAGTTAAAGTGCAATGGAAGCACTTTGGGCCCAATGAAGCTACATGGAAGATGGCTGATCATATGTGGGCTTTATATCCTTCATTATTTGTTGTTTCAAACAAATGAATTTTTGGCATGTATATGTATATGGCTGTTGTTGTAAATTATGCAATGGGATGGTTATAAAGCTCCATAAGCAGTATGATGGTCATGTTTTCAACATTTTGGTATATTGTAAATATGACAATGAGTTGTGTTATAAAGCTCCATGGGTAGTATGTTTTGTTGGATATAAGAGTCATTGAACATTGAGGACGGTGTTCCCCTAAGGGGGAGGAATTTGTAACATCCCCTAGTTGATTTTCCATGTAAATAAAATGTATAAATTAGGTTGTAGATTCAAAAATGCTCATGAAATTTACTAAATCACAAGACTCAAAGCTACTGTACTTCTCAGCGGACATTAATTCACAATCTAGAACACAAATCATAGACATGCAAAAGGAAATGTCACACATGCACAGATATTTATCTAGGGGAAAGAAACTACTCAAAACCCCTTCCTATTCATATTTCATTAATCAAAGAATAAAGATGAATACATATCATTGCTCAAGCTTGAGCAAAACCTACAAATGTATAGTCTATCTCTATGCCTGACTGACTGACTCTGGCCAAAACGTATCCAATTTTCAAGCCCTCCAAGCTCTGACTTCCTTGCGTTGTTCCTTAAGGAAATTAGCCCCTATTATCTAGGAAATTCCCCCAATTGGATTGTTCACTTCCTCTAGGTCCTTCCTCTGACTGCATGCACCACCTGTACACATGGGAATAGTTTATAACTAATAGTACACTTCTTTGGAATCTCCATCTCAACTAGGTAACTCCAATTCTATGCATGCATCAATTATTTTAGGATATTTGGTTACTTAATTGGTTGATCGTTGAGTGTGGTTGAAGTTCCACTTCCACAACTTGACCTCCATTAGTTCCTCTAATAGTCAGACCTAATTTAACTGACCATAACTCAATTTAACTGAAATAGATTGCTACAAATTAGCAATCAATCATATTGAACTGAATTTAAGCTTCCCAACTTGAATTAAATGAGTGACAATTACCATGTCACCTCAGTTAACTACCTCCATGACTTATGTTGAAATGGAAATTTGAATTTTCTCTAGTTTGACGAAGGCAAAGTCAAACTAAGATTTTCTTACTACATTTTCATCATAAAATAAGGCCAAGGTCATGGGACACGTTTTCCAAGCTAAATGTTGGGCAAAACACTTTAGTGGGCATCACTTGTGATTAATTAATGGCTATGAAAATCGGCAAAGGGACAATAATTGGCAACTATTTATGAAAATAAAGGAAAATAGGAGAAAATGAAGGCGAAGAGACATAGATATGTGTGCAAGTGAAATTAGAGGGAAAATGAAGGAAAATGAATAAAATAGATGCCTCAATGATAAAAAGGCTTCTAAGGATCATTTCACAGCTTTTTGGCTTAGCTTTTGTTTGTTCAGTTTTGGATCTTTCATTTCATTCTCTCATACTCTTGCACACTTAGAGTATTCTTGGAGCATTCCTGGAGCACTTTTGCATTCACTATAATTTGGAGAAAGAAGGAAAAGGAAAGCAGGGAGTGCAAGTAATCAATTGATCATCGGCTTGTTGAAAATTGCAGCAAGAAATTCTCAATTTGATTTTGCCTTGATTAAATTGAGAAAAATCGAATTTCCACATCAGCACACAACTTGGATGATGTTAACTTGTGTGACATGGCTTGTGTCACCCAGTTTACTCAGTAAATTCGAGTTGGAAGAGTTAGAGTTCAGATCTGCATGAGTGATTGCTAATTGTAGCAATCAAGATCAGTTATCTCAGGTTATTTTCAGTTAAACTAGTTCCAGCTTTTGGAGGAACTAGTGGAAGGTCAATTAAGAAATGGGACTTCAGTAAAACTTAGTGATCATCTAGTTAACTAATCAATCATCCCAAAATAGCTAGTGCATGCAGAGAATTCGAGTTACCCAGTTGAAGTGGAGATTCCAAGGCAGTGTAACATCAGTTGTAGACTAGTATTGAGTGTACATGTGTTGCGTGAAGTCAGATGACCAGCGTAACGTAATTGCACAATTCAATTGAGGGAGTTTCCTAAATAATAGGGGCTAATTCCTCAAGGAACAACGCAAGGAAATAAGAGCTCAAGCCAAGGCAAAATTTGACTAAGTGTGGGTCATAAGCCTTCAATGAGCAGAGAGATAGGTTTTGAACTTGCAGGGTGAGCTTATTTGAGCAAAGAAATTGTAATACATCTCTATCTCATTTTATTAATGCAAGAGGCATTGGGGTTTTTAGCGAATTTCTTTCCCCAGATAAAAATACTTATTGCATGTGTGTTATTTCTTCTTACATGTTATAACTTTTTATTCTAAGTTGTGAATTAATGTTCTTAGAGTAGTAGTGTATATTCGTGTCTTGTAATTTTGATTTAAAATTCATGAGTAGTTGCAAATCTAGAGCCTAATTTCTACATGGTATTAGATATGGAGTCACATTAAAGCAGAAAATTTGAAGTTGTTTCTCAAAGGTTCAAATTTGAAGATCAGTGTAGCGGGATTTATTTAGCACTGAGAAGATGGCCTTCAATTGACTAGGCTAGAGTATGCCTTGGAAGGCACCTCTAATTTTGTTGCATGGAAGGACCGCATGGAGGTAGTATCAGATGACAATGGGTTGCTAGAATACATCAAGATAGACATTGAAAAACCTCAAGCATTTGATGCTCAAAACCTTGCTTAGTTGAAGAAAGATGTAGCCAAGGTGAGGAGAATCATGTTGGAGGGAGTATAGGATCATATTGTCTCGAATCTCCATGGAAAAGAAACTCCATTTGTGATGTCGAAAGCACTGGAAAAATTGTTCGAGAATAATAGTGACCACAAGAAACCGAAACTCAAGGATAAACTTCGAAGTATCAAGATGCAGAATAATGACACAATTCTGCATTATCTAAGTAAATTTATAGAGTCTTGTGATGAACTTAGCGATGTCGGTGTTAATTTCCCTAGAGAAGACTCGGTAACCTTATCCCTTCTGGGCCTTCCCAAGAGCTAGCATATCTATCAAGATTCGGTGAATGGGAGGGAGAAACCACTGAGTTGGGAGCGCTTATGGTCCGATTTGGCATAAGAGGAAATAAGGCAGAATATCAGAGATGGGACTTCATCCAAGGGTGAGGATGAAGAAAAAATTGCATTAGATAGAAAGGAAAAGAAGGAAAAAGGGAAAAAATAACAATCCAGTCAAGGAGGCAAGAAGAAAGATTATAAAAAATTAAATGCTTCCATTATCATGAATTCGAGCACTATGCCATGAAGTGTCCACACAATAATACAAGCAAGAAGACCTCGGGAGGAGCAGTAGGTTAATTTGTAGCTTCATAATTTGAGCTTGACTTTAACCTCATTGCACGCATGGCCAACACAATGATGGCGAGCATGTAGTACGTGGACTTAGGTGCCTCGTTCCACATGACGGGAAATAGAGATTTTTTCAGTGACCTAGAAGAATTTATTTTGCAGATGCACATTGAGATGGGGGATGATGGAAGGTATAACACGACTAGAATTGTTACAGTCACCTTTCAGAGGGAGTTGAGCTCCCCCCTCAGGCTCAAGGATGTCCTGTTCACTCCGGACCAAAAGAAAAATCTCGTCTTTGTTGCAATTTTGGAAGACCGTGGTTATGATGTGATCTTAAACAAAGGAAAGGCATTCATGAGACACATAGCCATGGGACGGGTGAAGAAGATCAATGTTCATGTGAAGAACCTATATAATATAGATGTGGAGGATTGTGTTGCATTGAGCACAAAGACAGAAAAGGTGTAGAGCCTCGATGTCGATGAAATATGGCATAAAATACTTGGCCATTTGCATCATGGCACTTTGAAGATCATGCAACAAATAGCCATAGGACTCCGTAAAGGAGCACTTGAGCAGCAAGATGTATGCAAAGGATGTACCTTAGGGAATTACACAAAATCCAGATTCCATGACTAAGACAACAAAGCACATGCAGTCCTTGAAAGGATCCACTCCAATGTTTGTGGAAATTTCTTGACAACCTTCACTACCAAGCACAGATATTTTGCCATTTTTATTAATGACTTCTCACAGAAGTGTTGAAGCTTCTCCATGTGGAAGAAGGATGATACATTCTCCAAGTTCGTAGAATTCAAGGCACTGGTTAAGAAAGAAACCAACAAGAAGGTGAAGGCTCTCAGGAGAATTTAATACTAGAGGTGGGTACCTGTCGAATGAATTTAAAAATTTGTGTGCAAAAGAAGGCATTCGATGAGAGTTGACAACACCCCACAACACACAACAGAATGGCGTGGCTGAGAGAAATAATTATAGCATTGTGGAAGAAGCGAGGGTGATGTTGCATGATTAAGGCCTACCTCTGAATTTGTGGGTCGAGGCATGCAACACAATAGTCTATTTAGAGAATTGGAGTCCTCATTGGATTCTCGGCATGATTACATTGGAGGAGGCTTTCTTGAGGAGAAAGACGGATGTGTCACACTTCAAGATTTTTGGAGCTTCTGTTTACTACCATGTCTCCAAAGAATCAAGGAAGAAGCTAGAATCGATAATAGGATTGGGGGTATTTGTGGGTTACATAGAAACTCCCCACAACT
Organism: Pinus taeda; assembly: GCA_000404065.3. Classification (NCBI taxonomy): domain Eukaryota; kingdom Viridiplantae; phylum Streptophyta; class Pinopsida; order Pinales; family Pinaceae; genus Pinus; species Pinus taeda. The sequence goes on along the minus strand of APFE031067426.1, from coordinate 1,500 downwards.
ACCGTGTGTACTTGTCATCCCTTGGAATGACAGTTGTGCAAAGGGATGTAAAATCTGATGAAGACAAAGCTATGCAGTGCTCTCTTAAGAGGGAGCTTCAGATCCCACTAGAAGAGGATATTTTAGCTCCAAAGGAGAAGCCTCGAGAAGCTTTGGAGCAGCCACAAATTGAGGAGAAAAGAGTGGAGACAACCACTCAAGCAGAACCATCAAGAGAAGGCAAGAAAAGGACCAGGTAAGCTGAGAAACTTGTGCAGGATGCGAGGGAGAATGTGGGTGTTCCTTCAAATCAGCGCAGGCAAAGAAGGCCACCAAATCAGTACAGTGGCTACATGGATCTAATGACTAAGCTTGTATAGACTGATCCATCCTCTTTTGAGGAAGCAGTAGAGCATCCAGTATGGGTTGATGTAATGGCAGAGGAATATGAATCCATTGTTTAGAACAATGTTTGGGAAGTGGTCCCAAGGCTCTTCGGTAAATCATGTTGCAGATGGAAGCATAGAAAAGTACAAGTCCAAATTTTTGGCCAAGGGGTACTTTCAAGTTGAGGGGATTAACTATGAGGATACCTTTGCTCCTGTAGCAAGGTACTCATCCATCATATCAATCCTTGCTTTAGCTGCACTATGGGGTGGAAGATCCACTAGATGGATTTGAAAACAACATTCCTCAATGGAGTTGTTGAGGAGGAGGTGTATATCGAGAAACCATAAGGATTCGAGACTTTTGATTGGGAGTCTCATGTGTGCAGAATCTAGTGAGCATTGTACAGTCTCAAGCAACCACCCCCATGCTTGGTACACCAGGATCGATAGTTATCTCATCAATTTGGGCTTCACCAAAAGTGAAGCGGATGCAAACCTCTAACATATCTTGGTAGAATGCAAATTGTTGATTATTGTCTTATATGTTGATGACTTGATTTTAACTGATGATGTGCAGTTGAGTAGATATTTCAAGGAGGACTTTGCAAGAGAGTTTGAAATGAAGGACATGGGTCTCATGCACTACTTCCTCGGATTGGAAGTATGGCAAGGCGATGGGGAACTGTTTGTCTCTCAGGGAAAGTATGCAAATGAGATACTTCAGAGGTTCCGCATGGACAGTTTCAAACCCATGGAGACACCTCTAGTGACCAAATGGAGGAAAGAGGACGGCACTTTAGGTGAGGAAGTGGATGTTACTATTTACCAACAGTTGGTGGGTTCACTAATTTATCTTGAGAACACACAATAGTATATGTACTATGTAGTCAAATAGCTGAACCAAGCTATGGTTAGGCCAAAAAAATATTTTGGAGGGAATCTAAACATGTTCTATGGTACCTCAGAGGCACTACCAAGTTTGGACTATGGTACAAATGGACAGAGGGAGTGAAGTTGTGCGGCTTCACAAATGCAAATTGGGCAGGGAGTCCATCAGACTGAAAGAGCACATCAAGTGGGATTTTTAGTGTTGGGTTTGCAACATTTGCTTGGTACAACATGAAGAAAATAT
>APFE031067425.1:0-10554 GCA_000404065.3 Pinus taeda | reverse complement strand
AAACCGTTCATATGTGTCAGTCGACGTCCCCTCCAGATCATGATAGGATTCATCCCGCCATTAGAGATAGGATCACACACATGTCAATTACTTCAATCAATCTTATGAGGTATGTTTGTGCAATTATGTTTATTCATGACTGCATTAACGTGCCTATTCTATGGTGAATGTTTGAAAAACACAAGGAAGCCGCCCGAATTCTCATTCAAAAAGAGACTACTGCAAGCGAGCCTGCATTTCGAAGCTAAAGCTGGTGAGTAAATTGGAGCTGCTAATTAAGTTTTCTGTGCAAGAATTTTCCGAGCAAGATGGAGAAACGAGAGCATAGATCCGGGAGATGTCTCAGAACTGAACCAGAGGGACTTGATCTCATGCTTAAAGATGAAGGTGTTGCTCGAGCTTTCAAACAGGCGGGTTGCTGGAGGTTCTGTGAAAAAACTGAAGGGCGGACACACAGAGGTAACCAAAGCTTTTGCTCTAAACTTTAGTGGCTTGAATTCTAAAGTTGCATTATTAGAATTCCCTGTATCTCCGCAAGCTATCTCTGCTGTCACCGAGATCCCAAGGAGTGGTCAGGAGTGGTTTAAAAACTACAAGTTTGATACAACTCCATGTAAGGAGTTCCTGAAAGATCAATATGCTAACGAGGACCTTTCTAAGGCAATACCCAGGCATTATATTAAAGAGCATTATGCTCTGCTCCTCACAGCCATTCAGAAGTACCTCACATGCGAGGGAAGGTACACTAAAGTCTACTCCTACCATTTCAAGCTTTTATTACATTTCACAGGGAAGGTGTCCATAGATATTCCTTTCTATTTGTTTAGGAGTCTAGGCAAAATGTGCGACAAAGTTCAGTTTAAAAGGGATAATTATGAGACATCTCTCTTCCATCATGGTTTAATCAAGCTACTGGTGTTAGATAGCCTGCATAAAATCGGGAGGGATTGGGACTCTTTCATTTTCATGTCGGGTTTCCGAAGCAAAACCGGTCTAACCCCATTACCAGATAGAGAAAAAGAAGGAAAGACTCAAGAGTCTACAATGGTTGAAGAACCTACACTGGCAACAATGGTTGAAGAGCCTACATTGGCTGAGCCTAAGAAGCAGGCTAAAGACCGAAAGAAACCAAAGTATAAATCAAAGCAATCAGGGAAACCCGTAGTCATTAAAGAGACACCAAAACCATCCAAGGAGAAGATGAAATATCAGAAAATTGCATCCAAGCCAAGTGAAGCTGCACCAGAAACCAGGATCAGAACAAGGAGCCAGTTGAGCAAAGAAAAAGGAAAGTCAATTGTAGTAGAAGACAGCCCCATGTCAAAGGCTAGTCTCAAGGATTTGCTAGAAGCAATTGACTTTGAACAAACCACATCAGTACAGGTGGAGCCCATGCCAATAGACCTAACACAATCATCTCCTGATAGCTCTAAGAAATCAAAAGCCTCAAAAGGGCTAAGATTCGAGGAGGCTGGGAAAGAATTCATGGTCAAGCCTCGAAGGCCAATCACTAGAGGTCAAGCACAAGCAGCAGAACAAATCCCAAAGGGTAAGGAGACTGCCAAGGTAACAACAAAGCAAACCAAACCGTTGCCTAAGATAGAGAAACCAGAAAGGGCAGAAAAGGCAGAAAAAATAGAGAAGGCAAAGGAGGCAGAAAAGGCAATGAAGGCAGAGAAAGTACAGGAAACTAAAAGAATAATCTATACCAGAGAGCAGGCCAAACAAAAAGGAAAGCAGATAGCCCAGGCCAAAGAAACGAAGGAGAGCAGAAAGAAAGAGGTAAAGGAAAAGGCTCCTTTGGTTAAGAAAGATAAAACCTCATCCACCAAGGAGAAATGGGAAGCAGCTGACAATGAGATGGCTGATCTAGAAAAGACAGTATCAGAGATTGCAGCCATGGAGAGTGAACTTGCAAAGCTGAAGGCTCAGCTAGGCAAGTTAGCTGCTAAATGAATTAAATTTCAATGTTGCACCAAGTTTTTTCATTTTTCTTAAGTTAATTAATGTTTTTGAGGCATGTATTGAAGAAAGAAAAATAAGCAATTTTGGAATTAAAGACGAAGCTGTAACAGTCTAAAATAATTGAAGAAATTCGTTAAAGACTGTGATTTTGCAAAGAACAGCAGTTTCGTAGCGCGCTACGAAACTGCTGTAGGTGACTGTTTTTAAGGGAAAATTCGAAAACAATGCTAAGGTCATCAAATTTTGTGGAAAAAGGCTTCGAGGATGGAAAGGAAATCACCATGGTTGCTTAAGCCTTCAAAGGTTGACAAATGTAAATCTTATTGCATAAAGGTAAAATATTTTGTCTTTACCAAGTTTTCATAAAGTACCTTTATGACCGCAGAATTAGGGTTTCTGGTAGGATTACCAGAATTTTGGAGTTCAACACCTGGCAGTATTCGTGAAGCATCCAGATTATCCAGGCATATGGTGTTATGGTATGGTCATTAAGGTCATTATACAGCTTCAAGCATTTTGGTTGGAAAATGAACATGGACTAAAACAGGGACCGGGAAAACAGAGGATATTTCTTCATCAAAGGCTGAGTCAGCAACACACTCAGAATCCAAGGCAGCCAAATACAGCGAATGCTCCTCAAGATATATTCCAGCTCCTACAGGAAAAGCACAGCTGTCAGAGATTAGGAGGGAATCATGCAAACGAGGAGATGGTAGCAGAATTTGATTAGAACTAGGACTCTTTTGTATTAAAAGCACAATACCCCTGTATTTAGTAAATTAGTTTCAATATGGATAAGGTAGTTAATTATAGGTTTTCGAGCTCCCCTCATGCTGGAGGAGGAGACTCAAGATAGCTGAGTTTTATTTTCTATAAATAGGAGAAACTCTGATGTATCAAGGGTTGGAGATTTTTATGAAAAAGACAGAGTTCTCATATTGGTGTATGTAAAGTTTCTTTTCACAGTAATAGAAAGCATATTGTTGTTTCTTCCCAAGATTCATCGTGTGTCCCAAATGTTCAAGATGTGTGTGGTTTTGGTTCTATGTATCTTATTTTACAGTTCACTAGACATGCAATCACTCTGAATTTATCATTGATGCTCAGACTTCCTGTGTATGTCTTGTTGAGTTGCAGTCCTTCTTAGTTGATGTTTTGAACAGTGAGACATTATATGCCTTGGTTTCTATGATTCAGTAATTGCTTGTTTATTGTAGAAATGTACAACTCCATAAGCCCAATGGAAGAAGCCTTGATTTTGTGTTCCAACCAGTTTAAAATTCATTCACTGTTATAAAGAGTTAGCCATCTTTTTGCTCTTAAATGCATATCAAAACCTGTGAGAGAGCCCTCTCTGACTAGGGAGGCTAATCCTTAGTCTAAAGTCTGGTTTGAAATAGTTGCATGAGATCTCACTAAGTAGCAGCCCTTAGTACATGGTTTTGTGACAACACTCTCATTGTCTACTTGCAATTGAATTTTGACTTATCTTGAGTGTTCTTGAAGTTTCATTAGCCATTTAGGGTTCTCGGTCTTCTAGGTCAACCTTAGTACACTCGTTGGTTTTCCAATCGAAGATCAGAGATTGATTGCCTGCATTTAAAAGTCTTTGTGTGTTCAGAGGTGCTTGCATATTACTTTCGAATTCTTGTGACTTAAGTTGTTTTCATTAGAGGATATAGTGAAAGTTGCTTAAGCTTCATTTGACAAACGATAGATTACAATTCATTTGTCTCATTGGGATCAAAAGAAAGCATTGCTTCGAAGTTGTTTATGTTTCAAAATGAAAGTGAAAGTGCAATTATTTTCCGAGTTTTCTGAACATTTTAAGTTGCATTCGAATCATTGATGTGAAAGTGATTTTCATACTTCTTGGTTTGCTTGCATTCTCTTTCCCTTTGCACTAGATTACGTTTTTTGCATTTTGAAAAAAGAGAAAAAAAAATCATCATTATATCTTAGAGATTTTGCTTTAAGATTTGGTTTGGCATTGCATTTGCTTATCATGTGAAAGATTAGATTTCATATTTTGCATTTAGCATTTGAAGATGGTCATAGATGCATATTGCATTTGGTTTGATGCATGATTCGAGTGATTTTCTTCCCTACATAGCTAGCCTTCATCGAATTGAAATATTTCATTTCATCGTCAAGTTTGCATTTTAGGAAGAAAAAACATCGTTAAGGCCTTGAAATTGAGACATAATTACAAGATCAACTTTAAAATCTATCAATTAACCTAAGGAGAATTTGAAACATTAACGATCATATCTAGTGGTCTAGGTTAGAGACGTGTTCCAGCGTCTTTAAAAATTAGCAGTTTTCGATATCTTTGGCATTAGACAGCGCTAGCACGAACTTGTGCTTCTTGTACCATCACGTATATAAAGGGAGACACCTCTAGGTTGCAATCCTTTATCCATAGAAAGTCGAGTTTTTTTCCCTGAAAACGTGATACACCAAACATAGCATTCGAGGAGATTGCCTACACGTACGCCAAGTCCTTGGTCAATTTATTGGCTGAGGTGTATATTGCAATTCACGGTTACTTGGTACTCCTTTTACCTAGATTCACCTGACTAGTCATTTGATCTTTTCTAACTCTTTAAATTTGAAAATATCATCGAGCAACTTGTCCTTTCACGCTCGCAAAAACCATTGAAAGTGACTAGAGTCACCTTTCCACCCTTTTTTCGACTCTTAAAAGATGAAAAGGCAATGTTTTTGTTTCTAAAATATAACTGCCCACGTAACATGTCATCCCAAGAAGTTGCTTCTTAGACCAAATTGAATAATTCCCTGTTAATTTCAAGACTGTTAAAGCCTTAATCAAATTTTTTCCTTTCCTTTTTTATTGTTGAGGAGAAGCCATTGTGGCTGAACCATTGAGTCCATCTCATAGTTCCCCTTAGTTATCTGATACTAAAGGGTCCTCCCAAGGAGTTCATCCAGAAATTCCTCAGTCGCTTGAGGATCAAGGTGTTGAACTTGGAATTGTTTTGAGCATCCAACCTTTTTCTTCTCACCCACCTCTATCAGATTCCTGTTCACCACAAGAATCTAATCCAGATTCCTTTGATAATCCCATCCACACACCCGAGAGTCTGTAGACTTTAGAAACTTCGTGAAGACTGGTTTTTTATCCACCGAACCCATTGATTGATCCTATTGTGAATGTCCATACAGTCTGTACGATTGGCCTTGTATTCCTTTGGAGTTATCTCCTCGAACATCTCCAGTTCCTTATTGCCAATTGTTTCCACCTATGGAGTCAGAAGGCGAGATTCCAGTCTCCTCTTGGGGTCATTCGGAAGTTTTCGCTACCCACACTCCTCACATAGATGATGAGAAAGGATACGAGTTCCCTCCATAAGGCTTCCCTTTTATGGGAAGAGTCCCATCTCTATCTTATCCTGAGTTTAGTGAGCCCATATTTCCGCATGGTTATACTTCTCTAGCTCAGTTGGTTTCGGGCACTCCTAGTGCCTCGTCATTGTATCAGAATCCCATCTGGTCTTCAGGCACTATGCCTAAATTAGGTCCATTCATTCAGAACACAACCTCTTGACTGATTGTGCAAACTATAGTCAAATCAGTTCTAGTTCAACCTACCATTCCATCTCAACTAGTCTCATCGTTTCGATCGACTCTTCCGGTTCAACCGATAGTCTCAGGTCAAGTCTCGGTAAGTTCTTCTATCCCTCTACCAAGTGGATAGACTGTGCCACTGCCCAGGGGTCCAGATCTAAATTTTTCCATGATTTCTGGCAAAACTAGTGTGAGTGGATTACAAACTCACATGGTTGGAATGAATCAATCCTTTTATGACGCTGTTCCTAACCCTGTTGGTCCATCTCAGTCAGGTAGCGTCCAATACCAGCAACCATATATTGCTCAAGTCCCATTCCAACTGGCTTATGTCCCATATGGTTTGCAATCTATGGTAAATCTACCTTACATTCCTCAAGCTCGGCATTATGTTTAGCCTAGACAATCCACTATGCTTGGTGGATATGGCCAGATCCAATTCAGGAACTATCAATACACTCATAGTATCACCCCAAGAATTGTCCAGATACCCTTGCAGCAAGAAGGACAACCTTCATAGCAAAAGGGAAACCTTTGCATCAGCAAGGGAAAGCTTTGCAGTAGCAAGGGCAAGCATTGTAGCAGCAAGGGCAACTGCTACAACTGCAAGGGAAACCTTTGCAATAGTCGCAACAAAATTAGCAGCCACAAACGTAGTTTGTTCAGCAGTCATCCCAACCTTTTCCCTCACTAGGCCAACCTCTATAGCTGGACGGCCAACCTTTACAGCAGCAAAGAGATCCTTTGCAGCAACAAGGCCAGCCTAGGAAACAACAAGCCTTATATGCGTATCAACAAGGTCAGCCTTTGCAAGGTCAAGTTCAACCCCTGCATCAGCAAGTTCAAAATCCTTACATCCAGGGTCAGCAAGTTCAACAACCTTATAATCCGTATGTCGCGTACAATGCTCATCAGTAGCCTATAGGAGGGCAGTATCAAACCTACGTACTACATAATCCTCCTTATGGGCAAGGTAACCCTTAGTGGGGACAAAATCATATTCCATATGGAAAAAAAACGCCACTATGGGGGCAAAATCCTTACCATCAAGGATGGACTCCATAGTTTGGGTCTCCTCAAAGGCCCTATATGCCATTTAACATGCAATTGCCTTTCTTGGCTATGTTGGAGCTGCCTAATGTTTCCAGGCTCATGAATGACCTCATTCTTCATTCGTCATACTGGCCTCCAGTTTTGTCGAAGATTTTGAGCGATTACCGAAATTTGAGGGAAAAGAGAAGGAGGATCCACAAGCCCGTGTGATGACATATCACCTCTGGTGCTCCTCCAATTCGTACGTTGATGATTCTATTTGTCTTTGACTCTTTCAAAGAACTCTCATAGGTGTTGTCACCAAGTGGTACATTGAATTCCCTCAAGGTACCTATGGTGACTTCAAATCTCTTGCTATGGCTTTTCTTACTCATTTCCAACTGCGAGTTCACTATGAACCTGGAACCCATATGCTTACATCACTAAAGCAAGACACCGCGACCCACATCTCTGATTATGTCCATGAATGGAGACATCGGTGTTGCCTCATCAAGTTTGAGATTGTTGATGAGTTGTTGACATAATGGTTCAAAAAATCATTTGTCGGCAAAATTGCTAAGGCAATAGCCATGGGTGGATGTGTTACCGAAGAGAAAGCTGTTGCCTGTGCTTAGTATTTAGACCTAGTCTATTCGCAATCTGGCACATTGTATGAGATGTTACCTGATGCTCTGATACCATCATCGAATCTGATAGCATCGAAGTCTCTGAATACACCACCTGTTTATGGTGTCATTGGTTCCATGTCTCAGACTCCTTTGAAAGCTAAAATCAATCTCCAACACTGGTTCTAATAATCCCTCGAAGAATTCATCCAGTCTTGGTAAAACCTCTGAGGTTCATGTTGTCCAGTCTACCACAACAGATAAATCTTCTAAAGGTAAAAATAAAGGCAAAGGTAAGGCCAAAGTCGATGCCCCAAAACAAGACCCTCCTAAATATTTTGTTGATGACGCTTCTCGAAGAAAGCCGAAGTACTCTTGCCTCATCTGTGAGGAGGATCATTACACTAAAGATTGTCTCCAACGATCTAAAGTTAGTTGCTTGCTAAAAGGGACTCCGGATGTCTTAAAAGAACCTTTTCCGTCATATCAGACCCAATTGGTAGACCAGCCTCAGTATTCTGCTTCCTTAGGTTCCCAAGTGTTCATGATGAAAGGTTCGTCACCTATCTCGATCACTACTCAAACCAAGGACTATCAAGATACATCTAAACAGACTATGGAGAAAGAAGTCCATGATGCTCCTTCTACTTCTACTTCATCTTCTTCTGGTCTACTCCATATCGAGCGCCCTAACAGTGAGTCTGTCATCCGACCACCCCTAAAGGTGTTCTTCGGAAATCATCTTTCAATCTGAATGCCAAAGTTTTTCAACATTACAATATTGTTGAGGATTTAGCTCAGGCGCCTTCAACAATGTCTACCTTGGAGGTTCTTCAATCCTGTCCAATGCAGCGGAAGTCGCTGCTGTCTGCTATAGGTGTTATCGCTCCTTCTGATTTGAGTCTAATTACTTTCGATCTATAGAATCATGCACCTCATCTTCCTCATCAGATCACATTTCTGATCCAGTTCCTTATCAAAGGAAAGACGATTCATCGAACGGTTACTAAGGAAGGTGCCTTGACCTGCATCATGTCAAATTCGTGTTGGGAAGACATTGCCTCTCCTCCTCTTAACCAATCTCCAAACACCTTGGAAGCCTTTGATGCAAGAGGTTCACGACCATATGATATTCTCACGAACTTATTGATTACGTTAGAAGGGAAGATTGTTTAATTAGAAGTAGAAGTTGTAGATGTCAATCTCAACTACAACCTTCTTCTCAGGTGAAGTTGGACTCACGCCATGTTTTTTGTAGTGTCTTCTTTGTTCCACGTACTTCGTTTTCCTCATGAAGGAAAAATATTCACGGTTGATCAATTATCATTCTTTTCTTCTGGTTCTTCCAATGATAATGTTCCTTATGTGGGAAATACTGATATTCCTTACGAGAGCGTGGGTTCAGGTCTCTTCAAAGACTCTGCTTTAATGGGTACTTTTACTCTCCCACCTCCACATGTTCATTCAATCAATATGATCCCGGATTCCACGGATCCTTAGATTATCCCTTCCGAAGATAAACTTGACTCTTTTGCCATTGCTATGCCTTCAAGTCCATTGGAGATAAATTATCAATTTTTAGCTTCAATGGCCACTTCATAAAGTTATACTGTCTTCAGTGTAAACCTGGACACTTATGTGCCATTCCCTTGGATTGGTTCTTGGGATTCTCTGGATCCCTAGAAGGAGACATTCCCCACTGATGAGAGTATCGTGGAAGTCATGTCTCTCGAGGAAGTTCCTTGAAACGATCTACATCATCGTTGTTCCTTTCTCCCTCACCTCGATGAGATGCCTTCCTGTCCTGAAGCGTCTATTTCTCATCCTTTTACTCCTCTGTTTCAGACGCATGTTCGAGTACATGAAATCTTTTCAGAGGATAATATGGGAAACATCACTACTACGATGCTTATTGACATTTTCGTTAAACCAGGAATTGTCGAGAACATCCATATAAGGGTTTCTTGCTCTCCAGATGAGGTCAATATCTATACACATATTTTTAAAGAATTTCGAGATGTTTCACTTGTTCATACAAGGAGATGCCTGGTATTGATCTAGACATATGTAGTTTTTAACCCCGTACAGAAATTACCTGCATACGAATTCTAAAACACAGAAAATAAACAATTCGAGAGCATAACACATAAAACACATATACACAGAGATTTTCCCCTGAATCCCAAAACCTGAGACTACCAGCTTGATTTTTCATTATGTTCCTTTCAATGTTACATTACATATTTATACATTCCGAAGCATCCAATACCATGGACCGAAAACCATCACATCCAAAACCATGGACCGAAAGCCATCACGTCCAAAACCATGTGCAAAAAACATGCACAAAACCATAGGTAGGTCCGCTCAACCTAATATAGGGTCCAAAACCAAAAAAAATTGGGGCGCTGACCCATACCCTGTAGAGTGGGGTTACCTGCACCCCTCAAACCCCCTGTGACTCCCCTGGCTACGCAATCAGCACAACGAAGGGGGGGCTCCCCCCCCCCCTTCTAACCCCTCCGGTTAACTATGTGGGCTAGTCGTGGAAAGAATATAACACAACCCAACATTCTCGCACTTGTTGTTTTCTTTCCTCACGGGGCCACAAAAGAGCTTAGTCATTTATCTAGCCCTACAACACCCATTGTTTCTCTACACCAAGAGAACTTCTCAGAGCTCACAGATTTTGTCAATGCATTTGTACTATTCTTTCAAAGTGTCCACCTTTAACCAAGCAACAACTTTTTGTCTCTACAAATCCCTCACAAAGGATACTGAATCATACTGTGCTTGCTTTGAATGATGATGCAGGGTTCCCTTGCCAAGAAAATTGCACTTTGGCTATCACAATCTATCCTTATAGCTCCCTGTACTAACCCCATACTTGAACACAATCTTTGCAACCAAACTACTTCCTTGCTTGCATGAATGGCTGCCATGTATTCTGCCTTTGTAGTTAATAGTGCCACTATAGGTTGTTTCTTATTCATCCAACTGATTGCACCTCCAAATAGGTTAAACACATACCCACTTGTAGATCTTCTTTCATCCAGATCTCCAGCCCAGTTTGCATCAAAAAATACATGAATATCTAACACTTTGTCCAATCCTAGTCTTCCTTGGTAGCACAAACCATAATCACTAGTGCCACGCAAACTGCTGTCTAGTGCTCCTTCCCTGGTTTTGACATAAACTTGCTCCATACTGCCACTGCATGTGCAATGTCTGGTGTAGTACAGACCATCGCATACATCAGGCTACCAAATGCACTTGCATATGGAACACGGGACATGTCCTCTTCCTCTTCTTGTGTCTTGGGACACTGTTCAACAAATAACTT
>APFE031067424.1:0-37300 GCA_000404065.3 Pinus taeda | reverse complement strand
CTCGGAATTGAAACAGAGGGTATCCAAAATGTAGGCACTAAAATAGAACGGAGGGATGAACCTATCGGTAACACGGGATTTATTTCTGAATTCAAGAATAGCCGTGGCCAACTTATCGATAATATATTCCTCCAATCCATAATTTCACTATTACATGCTGCTTCTATCAAAGGAACCATTTCTATAGAAAACTTAGAAGAATCATGCAATCCCCATAGTCGGCACATCATGGCTCCAGCATAACAATAAGGAGAACATAAAGAGTCGACGGAATACTTACCCGAAGACTCATGTTTGTGTTTCGCCGGGTTCTGCCTCCATTCTCTTATAGGTGCTGACTCGGTCTCATTCTCATCTCGAAACTTCTCAAGAAATGCTTTATTATATTTCTTCTCTGGCTTGGGCAAGTGGTACATTTGTCTGAAATCGTTGAGCTGAAATGAACCTTATATTCTTCCATCGACAGTGCAGAATTTTCTGTCCATAATTGGAATTGCTTCGATTGCCCATCTCACCACATCCATATATGGAAGAATTTGTTCTCTTCCTGCTATCCTATGAAGGTAAGAGTCAGCCAAATCCTTCAAAGTAGCATCGGATTTCCGGCTTGAACCTGCTGAGGCTTGTACCGATGTTTGCTCAGGTTCCTCGGCTTCAACCAGATTGTAAATATTTTGCCAAGTAGTGTTGCCAAGGCCGAGACATGTGGTATCTGAGATTAATCCCTTCTTGCTTGGTCCCGGATCGGTAGCGTGCTGTCCTGTTATCATAGGAGCCGAAGGCATTCCAGACTTCTTAGATTTCTTTCCCATCGTTACTGCGGAAAAACTCTGCGCAAGAGAAAGATAGACGTAATGCAGAGAATAGATAGCTAAAACCAAATATGAGGAAATTGTGTCAATCAATGGGAAATGGATGATTTATCATAAGGTTCCCGCGGATGCAATCTCTGAAAGGATTTAGGCATGACTGCGTATTAATTGGTCGTTAAAGCCTGTCAATCACTTAATTGCTCGTTATATCCTTTATTTGCCGAATAATGGTTTTAAGCGTGGATTTGATTTTTTGGCGGTTGGGCGCGAGCGAATCTCTATCGGGAAGAGAAAAGGCTTTCAATGATAATTAATATATAATATAGCGAAATCATATTGATCTTTTTCAAAAATCGCGCTTTTGGGTTCATCGCAATCGGCAATCGGAGGAAGGCTTGGGTAATTTCATTTGAATCTTATGAATTCCCCGATCGCCGATATGCGATATCGCTAGACTCGATTCGGGAGTTTGAATGAGGAGAGTTTGTTATGTTCGCATCACATTCCCCGATCGCCGATTGCGATATCGCATCAGGGCAAAGGGGAGGGGCCTTCTATTATTTGTTTTACCGATTATCCATCGGCTATTTGGCTTTTATCGCATCGGGGAAAATCAATGGGTCATGGTTTATGCATCCTTTTGTTATTGCGATATGCGATCTTGCGATCGCTTTATCGCAATAATAAAGGATTATTCTTTTTATTTTAAAAGACCGATTATTTCAAAGAGCTTGAAGCTATTTTGTTTATTTCAGAACCTTTAGAAAAGTGGTGGATTAATACCAATTTTAAATTAAAAGGGACCCATTTCAATTTATAATTTTCTAAAGTAAGATTTATTGAAATGGAGGGTTGTTGTATAGCACAACAGAATCTCAGGTCCAAATTTCAGATCTTGTCTGGCTATATTTTAGGATATATGATCTGAGGAAGTTAGGGTTTTTGCAAGCTCCAGAATTTCATCTAAAACAGGTCATCGTGGAATTTGCACTATAACATTTTTGCTAGAAAGTTTAAGAATGTAAAACAAAAACCCATTTGAGAAGAAGTTTGTCTGAACCTCGGGTCCGAATTTCAACTCTTGTTTCGCTATATTTTCGGAGATACAGTCCAAGACATTTAACGTTTCGGCAGGCTCTCGAATTACATCCCAAACAGGTGACCTGGGGAAAATAGTCATAACTGTCTCTCTGAGCATCAGATTGAAAGTTTGTAAGAAGTTATAGAAAGAGGACAAATTGTAGTTTCATGTGTATATTTTTCATATCCGAAAGGTCAAAACAATGACACGTGGCACTTCTACAAGTTCGCTCTTCTGAAAAGGTCTATAATTAGGTCATCGCGGGAGATTGGGGATAAACCTTTCTTCAGGAATCCAATTGCAATCAGACTTGCGAAGTTAGAAAGAAGACTCATAGGGTTATTATAGACCCAAATTTCAGAACTTAAAGATCCAAAAGTACAGAGTTACAGTCGTTTCAAGATCGAGCTCCTAAAATCAAGAAAAATTGAGATGAGGAAGTTTGATGGCAAGGATCCGGTAAATTGGATACCACAGATGGAGAAATATTTTGATCTACATGATGTCCCACTGTTACAAAAGGTATGTATTGCATCTTCATATTTAGGACAAGATCAATTTTTATGGTATAAAGGGCTTTGTTCTCGTAAACCACTTGTTACGTAGTCAATTTTCACGGAGGAAACTATAGCACATTATGAGAGTACAAAGAGCAACACCTTTAGAGCAACACCACAACAATTTGAAAAAAAAAGAGCAAAAGGGCTTTGTTACAAAGTGGAAAGCAAAATTATGGCAACAAGGAAGTCTACCCCTCACAACTATAAAGATGGAAGTGTTGTTTCTCCTAGCCTTCCACAACCTACAAGGGTTACACCACAACAATTGGAAACAAAAAAAAAGGGCTTTGTTACAATTGTGATAGCAAATGCTCTAAAGGTCATAAGTGCGTTGAGAAGAAATTATTTTACATAGATTATGAAGAGGAGGAAGAAAAAGATCAAGAAACATCAAAAGAAGAGGATATACACCGGGAACCAACCCCAGAGAAAAAAAAAAAAATGAATCTGACCATATCTTGTAAAGTATTGGCAAGAATTACCACTCCTCAAACTCTCAAGATAGAAGGACATATCAAGAAGAAAAAGGTTCAAGAAGTGAAAGATCACATCGAGAAAGAAGAAATGAATCCAACGATATCTTGTAATGCATTGGTCGGAATTACCACTCCTCAAACTATCAAGATAGAAGGACATATCAAGAAGAAAAAGGTTCAAGCAATGAGAGATCACATCGAGCATCAACAACAAGTTCTCCAACTTTTAAAGGCTAACGCCACTTTGGTGCAAAATCAAATGAAACAATAGGTAGATCAACATCGCAGTGAAAAAAGTTTTGATGTAGGTGATTAGGTATTTTTACGGCTACATTTCAAGCAATCTATTTATGAGAAAGAAATGTTGGCAATACTACATGCACTTAAGAAATGGCGACCTTACACAATGGGAAGACACTTCAAGGTAAAAATGGATCATGATAGTCTTAAATACTTTTTAGAACAGATATTATCTTTAGAAGAATAGAAAAAATGGGTCACAAATATGTTGGGTTATGACTTTGACATAATCTACAGAAAAGGGAAGCAAAATTTTGTTGTAGATGCACTCTCAAGAAAGGATGAGGATGTGGAAGCATTGTTTTGTGCTATTTCTATTATCCAACTAGATTGGACAAACGAAGCAAGGGATGAATGGAAGAAGGGTGAAGAAGTGTAGTCACTCATTCAAAAGTTGTAGAAGATCCCAATTCAAACAACATTGCCAGAACTTGAAGAGGAAGGAAAAATCATATTGGAACTTGGAGCAGTCACAGAAAAAAGAACCTGACAGCTATGAAATCGATCAATTTCAGAGTATCTCATCAAGTGGAAGAACTTACCCACTGAAGATTCCACATGGAAGGATGATAATTTTATACAGAAGCATCAAGAACTACTCAAGCATTAAGGACAACACTTTTTTAAGGAGAGGGGCATGTTAGGTCCCTATACTACTAGTGTAACCCCTTATTGTTACTAGTACAAACCCCTTATTATATTGTTGTGCCCATGTAGCCCCATATTGTTATTATTGTGCCCCATAGAAGCCCACAATTGTTATTATTGTGCCCTTACATTATTATTGTTATGTCGGCTCTGATTATATTATGATCCCTTAGACTCCTATATATAGGAAGGAGGTCTTGTCATTTGTATCATCTAAGAATTGTTCATTTGTGTAATGTAAAGGAGGTTTCCCCATCGAAGAGGCTTATTTCTAAGGCATTCATTTATATTTTCTATCTTTCTGTGAGTTGGTTTCATAACAGGGGAATCTCACCCCATTCTGCTTCCCATATACACAATTTTCATAGAAATCAAAATCCACATATCTATTAGACATACCTTCTACCATACCTTTACCATAAAGTATTCAAAGGCCCTTCTCTCCAACATACCCAAGCCTTTGATGTCATAGCATGATCTTTCCTCCAAAGACCACTAGATTTTCTGCTCCAATTTCAGGAACCACAGGACTGTTGCACCCATCAATAACAATGCTACCTTGCAGCTTGTAAAGAGTTCGAATATGAGCTCCCCACATCAATACAGGTTCTCCCTGAACCAGTTTGCAGGTATCTTTCTTGAATACTATTTTTTGCACCTAAATCATCGAGCTTGCTTACAGAAATCAGATTTCTGGCTAATGCAGGAATATGTAGAACACTCGAAAGTGTTCTAATATTTCCACCTTGCAACTTCAACTTGAACGTTTTTTGACCAATGATTCTAGCCTTCCTGTCATCCCCTAAGAAGACATCACCAACATCATATTTCTCATACTCACAAAACCACTCTCTATGGAGAGTGAAGTGAAAGGATGCACCTTAGTCCATCAACCATGCCTCATGATCTACATGTGTACTAGAAGAAGAAGCCAAGTACACATCCCCACCTTCATTTGAGGTGTTTTTTGCCTCTGCAGACGGAGCATCATCAGATCCCTTTCCTTTCTTAGAAGCTTTATATTTACAGTCCCTTTTGTAGTGCCCTTCCTTTCTGCATTTCCAACACACCTTTACAAGTTTTCCTAGAGATTTAGATCTCCCTCTAGATTTAGATCTCCCACTTTAGGACTTATTTTTGTTTCTGTTCTAGGACCATCCTTGTATAGACAAGGCATCACCATTCTATCTTTCATTATTTTTCAGTCTCATCTCCTCCGTCAGCAAGGATAAGACTATTTCATCAAACTGCAAGGCAGTTGCATTGCTACCTATTGCAACACCTAGACTATCCCACGAATCTAGTAGAGAACACAAAAAACAGATGCACTTATATTCATCTGAAATTTTAATATTAACAGATAATAACTGACTTACCACAGTATTAAATGTGTTCAGATGCTTTGTCACCAAGTCTCCATCTTTCATCATTAGGTTATACAACTTTTTTCATAGGAACAATTTATTCAACAGAGACTTAGATTGGTACAAAGTCCCTAACTTGTCTCACAAAGCCTTCTTCGTAGCTTCCCATGATACATTCAACAATATTGAATTTGAGAAACAAAACCATATTGTTCTCTTTGCCTTCCAATCCAACTTCTTCCATTCTTCATCAGACACTACTGTTGGTTTAGTACCTGGATCTGCTGCAATCCACTGATATTTATGCACTAGCAGATCCTCCATCTTGAGTTTCCACAACTCAAAACTCTAACCATTAAAATCTCTTGATCTTTATCTTTCCACTTCTCTCCATCTCCTTTCAGCACAAGAATCGATCCTGCAGATCTCCCCCTGAACACGGTCTACCACAGGCTCAAGAAAAACCCCTCATCAATAAAGGCATCCCCTTGAAGCCAAAACAACTCTAATACCAAATGTAAGTTTTAACCCCGTACAGAAATTTCCTTCGTACGAATTCTAAAAACAAAAAATAAACAATGGCGAAAGAATAACACATAAACAAATATACACAAAGATTTTTCCCTGGATTCCAAAACCGAGACTACCAGGTTTATTTTTCATTATGTTCCTTTTAATGTTACAATATATATATATACAAGGTGAAGCATCCATAAAACCTAATCTATTAACCATGCATTAGAACATAATCGTAGTTCCCTTGACCATATCTATAAAATACCATGGACCGAAAACCATCGCTCCCAAAACCATGTGCGAAATCAATGCACAAAAGCATGGGTAGGTCTACCCACCTAATATAGGGTCCAAAAAAAATTCTCATGGAACTGCCATGGACCTCGTGTAGGGGGGCTACTGCACCCCTATTTACCCCCCAACAGGGGGGGTAACCACCCCCCCTATGACCCCCCTCGCAGCACCCCACGTGTGGGTTACTCGTGGAAAGAATATAACACAACCCAACACCATTATCTTAGAGATTTGCATTAGCTTTTGTTTTTCAGCACATCAGAGTGTTCTGCTTGTAAATTCAAGAAAGCGAGGTAAGTATGCCTAGTGAGTGTGTAATATAACCTTGTTTCTAGGTTCAGTTAATGTCAAAGGGGAAAGTGAAGTGAGCCTGTTGGTGAGAGGGAATCTCCCAACCCAAGAAGAAACACATGCGAACAACAACAAGGGTTTTTTGACCATCCAACAGAATAGTCCACAACAGATGCACTAGTCATGAAAGCCAAATTTCTAGGGAAAACATGTACACCATCCATCGGAGTAGTCCACATAGAGGTTCTAGTCTTTAAAACCAAGAAAAGACAAAAATGGTCTGTCTAATGTCTAGTGGAGTAGTCCACACGAACGAGACATCAATGACAAACAATACAACACATCTTCAACAATGTAAGTAATAAATAACCGAAGTAGTTTAACTATCTTAGTATAGGTTAAGAAAACATACATTACGAATGTTTAAATAATAGAATTATAAATGGATACAAAATATGTGTGAAAGCATGCTGGCCTTAGATAGGCTCCCGAGTTAAAAAAAAAATTCCAAGACACATCTTTACACCATACATCAATAGCCCTAGTAGTGGGACATTGGAGCCACTCCTCGCTCAAATAATAGACTACAGACTCTCAAAGCTATGTGAGAGGAGCCAAGGTGAAAATTCCTTTTCTCTTACAATGAGGGGGTATATATAGCCAAGGGGGGATAACTGACACTTGTGACTCTTCGACTTCCCTCATGACTGTTTGAATTCTTGTGACTTTTTGGCTTACATGACTCTTCAAATTCATATTTTCATATCTTGGAATTTCACATTACATTACATTTGATTACAACAAGTATGTCCCTTAGTAGTGATGTGGCCAAGACAACTCAAGACACAATTCCAAATCACACTGATGACAAGCATTGGCTGACTGTGGTGTCCTTGTCGAGCTGTTGTGCTGCTGAGTTATGGGTGTGCTCTTTGTGTAACATGTCTTCACCTTGGGATGGAAAAGTGTGTAGGGTCTTCGATGGTCTTGGTCTTGCTTGATGGTTCTCGTGTATGTGTCCCTTTCTCTTACTACTCAATGTGCTTCATGTGTCTGTTCAACTATGAGCAAGTCTTCTAGCACGCACTCCTTCTTCACCCCGTTCGTCATCGCGCCATGTTTCATCAATGTACCTATTCCTGCAATCACTCATGACAGGATGACATCAAATCTAGAAATCTCCTATTATAACATGATGCATTGTTTTCCGTTTCGGTGTAGGTGACTAGGAGAGGGACAAGGCACTGAAATTGTGCAGTGCATGAATTAGGTTGGGATGCGAGGCTCTAGAGCAATGTCGGGAAAATATGCACAAATGTCACTAGAAGAAAGATTTGTGCAATTTGGGATAGAAGTGACAACTGCAAGGTAAAACTCAGCTAGGAGGTAGAATTGTGCAGTTCCTAGGAGGAAGACAAGGTAGGGTGTCGAAAGGAACTGCTAGACATTTTTGCATAGTTTTCAAGATGAGAATTGGACAAGTCATATTGGGGACCAATTGGGGATGGATGCAATTTATCTGAGGAAGAAAGAGTAGGCAGTAGGAAGCACTGGCATACATTTCTGCACAGTTTTCAAGAGCAGGGATGGATTGGGCTGCAGGGAGATACTAGTCATAACTGCACATTTCTGGGAGGCAATGTCAGACGAGCAATTTCTAGGATGAGTGCAGAGCAAGGCAGCAGGGAGATTTCTAGTCAAAACTATGCAATTTTTAGAGGGAGAGCATGACAAGCCAACAAGGGGGCCTACTAGTCAGATCTAAACAATTCTTAGAGGGAGAGTAGCTCAAGTCAACAAGGGGGGCTGGTAGCCAAATCTGCGCAACTCCTTGAAACAGTGCAGTGATAGGCATTAGAGACCCAACTCACATGACTGTGCATTTTCATCATTCAATGCAGGGAAGGAAACTAGGGAACTTCTATGTAGTTTTGAGGAGTAGTGGAGCCCTGGGCCACGGTGCAGTTCAACTTTTCCAGTAGACCAGAGGGAGACTTGATTAGTGATGTTGTGGGAAGCGCATAGTGGATTGTACTTGGGGACAAATTCTACACAGTTTTGGGAGATAGTCATTTGGCTCACTTCTAGGATTGTGTAGTGTAGGCTACCCTGAAGGACAGCCTCAAGCTCCGCGCAGTTCTAGGCAACAGAGTAGGGTCACTGAGATCAAGGTCTGATTGAAGGAGGGTTGTTCGATCGACAGATTTTAAGGAAAAATGGCTAAGTGTGAGAGAAAGTGAACTTGTGCATACATGACATTGTGATCACACACTTATCATTCCTTGACGACAAGACACCTCAAACTAACAATATAACCTACACTCAATGAGACCAACATCAAGGTTACGAGCGACAAGTGCGACACATAAGATAGATATTCAAACGATCGTGATGATACTTGCACGACATTGCATGAAAATCTGTGTGTGAGTACGACCAATGTTCACAAAGTGAAAAAAATTCATGCACATAGAGACAAACCTTCAAAATTGCCAGAACAAACTCCCAGGCACGACATAGCAATGAACATGCCAAAAGACAACCGATGGTCGACCAAGAAAAAAGGGTGTGAAGACTCAACAAGGGCTCATGAACTAAACCAAACTATTTGCAAACATCAGGGAGGAAACCAAGGAAGGCTCTGAAATTTGGATGTAGGCCAACAATTTGGAGGGTTTTGCAGCCACTAAACACTTGGCGACACACTGGTTGAATACCAGTTTCTCTTTTTTGGTTCATTTTCAGCACAGGGCCTTGGCCTTTCAGGGAGTATTGATTCTTTGTGTAGGTTACTTTGGATTCCCCACTTACCCCATGGACAACATGGTTCACCTTGTACCAACACAGTCAAGCACAACAAAATTTTCAGCTAGATCATAGTGTTTCAAAATTGGGAAGGGTAGTTTGGTTCACGAGCTTAAGATTTTCAGAGTATAAGTTTTCATCTCTAGTGTTGCTCCACTGTGAGCAGGCTTGGACAATACCCTGGTGGAGTCATGTAGGAACATAAGCATTGCTCCACTACCAACGAGCCTGGTCAGTACCCTGGTGGTGTTGCCTGGTTCACCTCTTTGCGCAGGAAGCCTTTCTCTTCTTTCGCCTTTGTATTTTTTGAAAGATAAATGTGCATAGGAACTTATTCATTTTTGGGTGGAAGAGGGATAGTGAATTATTGAGAGAAGAAGAGGTTGTTCCTTTAGAGAAGCATGTAATATCTCTGATTTAGGTTTGCTTGTTTAGACCCCTTCTCCATTTATTCTAGTTGGATAAGATTGAACACACAAAGCAGAAGACTAAGTATAGGCCCAGGGTTTCCCAGTTTGGACACAAGTTCATGTTTTGACCAGAGCTTCCCTTACTAATGGATCATATTTTCCATCAAGACTTCATCGGTCAAAAGTTACAACCAAGCACAGAGAATACGGACATAGGACTAGCCAAGTGTTGTAGTGTCACAAGACTCTTTAACTTCAGCCACATACTTATTCAAAAGTCGGAAAAATGTATAGGAAAACAGTTATTTACAAAACGAAAATGACAAGACATAAAAGCAAAGTGAAGGAAGTGAATAAAACAAAGTAAAACAATAGAGCAAGTAATGAAAATACTATGTACATAGGGAAGGGCAACAAAATGAGTATAGAATGAACAGACTAAAAATTGTGAAGATAATATTCAATAGCTGAAATATTTATCAACCAATGCACCTATTCTAAAGAATGCAGTTCCAAATGAGGATATTTTGGTGTTCAAAAATTCATGTAAAGAAGGTATTGGTGGACCCCTTATGCAAGATGGGCGTGTCATATGAATTGAAGAAAATAAAAGAACATGAAAGAATCTATGCTACCCATGACTTGGAGCTTACAGCTATTATCCATGCATTGAAAATGTGAAGACATTATCTTATGGGATGAACTTTTGAGTTGAAAATATACCATAGAAGTTTGAAATACTCACATAGACAAATTAGACGGTTGGAATACTCTAGTGAATCTCACTTTGACATCGACAACATTAAGGAAAAAGAGAATAAAGAGGTTAGTGCACTTAGCATTAAGAGGGTGCATGTAATACATGCTATAGCTATTAGCATATACAACATATACTTAAAAAGCATAATTTTGGAAGATTAGGATCAAATTAACACTATTTAAAAATTAATGAAGGCTTACAACAAGGTAATTCACACCAAAAATTTAATGAGTACATGCTAGAAGAGTATGAAAACATCTTGGAAAGGAACACAAGTTTATGTTCCTAATTCTCAAGAATTCAGAAATTTAGTGATAAGAGAAATGTGTGATGCGCCATGTGTTTGGACACTAGGGTACCGGAAAACTATTGGACACTAGGTTGATTACATAGCCAAATGCATGTAATGTTAGAAGGTAAAGGATGAACATAGACATGCAACATGATTTCTATATCCATTGTCCACTAATAGCTAGATTTCCTAAATCCCAAAACTAAGAGCTTCCTTACCAATCTATGTTAGAGCCCTAGAGGGGATGGAGATTGTATAAGGGACTATGATAAATAGAAATAAATATCATCCTTAGATTGTGAAATATGATGGGAAAGAGAGTTGGCTAGTAGGAATTTTTGTAGGGGTCACATCACTCTTAATTTAGTAGGTATTGGTCTCTTAGTGTTGACTATAGGGTGTTGAAAATAGCAACAAGAAATGCTAAAAATAGAAATGCTATAAATAGCATTTCAGGTACTAGTGTTGGACATAGCAACAAAGAATGATAAAATGGAAATGCTAAAAATAGCATTTCAGGGTACATTCCAATTTTAGTTAGTCCCTTAATTAAAATTTCAGTTTAAAATTCGAATTTGATCTTAGCCACTGTTTGGAAAATAAATAATCAATTCATCTTAAGTTAATTAGTTGGAGAAAATTAAACATGAAGTCTATGTGAAGACATGAAACAATTATCCCTTTGATAGAGGAAGTTATCCCTTAATTAAGGAGATTAGGATGAGTTGTACTTTGAGTTGTAATTAGTTAGCTCAGTTAACTAAGTTAAGTCTAGTTAGATTAGTTCCAACCATTTTTGGAACTGATTGTGATTTCAGTTTGTTAATGCATGCATGCATGTAAATAGTGTACTTTAGATAACTGAATATGCTCTCATAAATAACTCATGCATGTCAGTTCAGTCAGAGACCCAGTTGAGATCAGAGGATGGGACAATGTACTATCAGTTGGAGGAATTTTCCTATATAGGAAAGTCATCCGTGCAGAAGGAATCATCTCCTTCAGGATTGCGCAGTTATTTCTGAGTTTGGTGAGTTGTGTGAGAGGTGAATTCACACAGGTAGCAGCCAGATGACCCAGGAGAAAATACGCAAGGAAATAGGAGGCTTGGAGGTCTGAAGGAAGGCATATGTTGTGTCTATTTAGTCGATGAGGACCATTGAGGGATTGTACTGAGAGTTGGATAGCTTGTGAGCTAAAGCTTTGTGTAATCCAGAGATATTTCCACTTGTATGATAATGCAGATAGCGGGGTTTTTAGCTGAGGCTTTCCCCAGAGTATTATTCTGTGTTCATGTGTGGTTGATTTCTCATTCTCTGTTATATGTGTTCTATTTGATCTTTCTCAAAATCGATTAAGCTTCCGCAAGTTTGTTTGTAGAAGTAGATCAAGTATTTTGCTTTAGTATATTGCATTATCAGGTCATATACAGTGAGAATTTCTACATCGTAACTTAGCTGAGTTTATTGGAGCAAAGCTGATCAAAGTAGAGAACAATACACAAAGAAGGGAGAATCTCGAATTTTGAAGTTCCTGATTATAGAAATCGAATTCTTATCACATCTCAAATTTCACCAATGGCGTTCAATGGTTTGAGACTCGAGTATGCCCTGGATGGAAGCTCGAATTATATATCCTGGAAGGATCGCATGGAAGCAGTATTAGAGGAAAATAGTTTGAAGGACTTCATTGATCAAGAAGTCCCCAAGCGAGCAGCAGCTAATGCCCAAGAATTGGCGGATTGGAAGAAATGTGTGGCTAGAGCAAGGAGGATCCTTCTGGAGGGAGTTCGAGACCACATTGCCTCCAATTTCCATGGGAAGGAGACACCATTTTCAATGTGGAAAGAATTAAAGGATCTATATCAGAACAACAATGATCAGAGGAAGCTGGCACTGAAAGACAAGCTTCGGAAAATCAAGTGTGAAAAGGGCGACATGATCTCTACATATCTAAACAAGCTCACCATGTGCAGGGATGAGCTTGGAAGTGTAGGAATCACAACAACTGATGATGACATGGTGAGTCTTGCTCTCCTCAGTCTTCCTAAAAGCCTGCATAGCTACCATGGCTCAGTAAATGGAAGAGAGAAATTGCCAGATTATGAACGATTATGGTCAGATCTGATGCAGGAGGAGATAAGGAGAAGCACTAGAGATGGATCTTCATCAAAGCATGATGATGAAGAAAGTCTAGCCTTAGTGAGTAAGGAAAGGAAAGGGAAAGGGAAGGCGTTCCATTCCAAATCGAGTTCTTCCCGTGGAGGGAAGAAGATTGAAAAATCAAAAGTGCGATGCTTTCATTGTCATGAGGTGGGCCATTATGCAACAAATTGTCCATAAAGGAAATCTAAGAAGGGACCCTTGGAAGGATCAGAAGTTGAGGCACTGGCCTCACAGTTTGAATTGGGTTTTACCCTCATTTCATCCATGGTTTCATCGACGATGGGTTGTGGTTGGTTTCTTGATAGTGGATCTTCATTCCACATGACCGACAATAAGAGTTTGTTCAGTACCTTGGAGGAGAAAGACCTCCAGATACTCATAGAGATGGGTAATGATGAAAATTATAGTGTCTCAGGAGTAGGCACGGTTGCTTTTTAGAGGGAGCATGGAGCTCGCATTACCTTTACAAATGTGAAGTATGTGCCAGGACTGAAAAAGAACTTGGTATCGATCGCGATGCTGGAAGACAAAGGCTATGATGTAGTCTTTAGTAAAGGAAAGGTATTCCTTAGACACATTACCACGAGACAGGTGAAGCAGATTGGTTCACGAGTCAAGAACCTACATGCTCTTGAGGTTCAAGATGCATGCAAAGCCTTGAGGAGCAAGGTAACTGTTGGAGACTTGGTGGTTAAGAGGGAGAGTAAATTACCTCTCAACATGTAGCGCTAGAAGAAGTCAGACAATTGTGGAGGAGCCACAATTAGAGATGTTGATAGGAGATCGAGTGGAGGCATCCACTTATGTAGAGACCTCCAGTAGGGGGAAATATCGAGTCAAGTGGGCAGAGGGATCACATGCAGCCATACCTCCAGGTGTGAGGTGGGGCGATGTGAAGTGATTGTCCCAAGAAGGTTGAAATAGGGTAGGATCCTTGAGGTACCCAACCTCTTGGATTAGACCTTGCTATGGAAGCCTCGACGAGGAGTAGCAGGACTAACTGAGTGGGTAGAGATAGATGCGGACGGAGCAACAGAGGAAGCTTCAGCATCAGAGGATGTTTCTAGCCCAATAGGGAGATCAGTTGGGAGATTAGTTAGTTAATTCTCAGTAACTGAGTTGTAGCGCAACAGTGGGCAGCATGATGCAACATGATGAGAGGAGGTGCAGTGCAGATGCAATTCTTGGAGATAGGACCAGCGGCAACACGGATGCATAAGAAGGAATTATTGTGATTGATGCAGTCAGAGATCAAAGTGACAGAGGCTAGAGGAGTTAGACACTGAAGAGCACAGAGGTGCAGAGTTTTCAGTCAGTAGAGGCAATAGCAGTCAGAGACTTTGATGACAGAGGCAACATTTTGATTCAAGTTGGATATTTTTTTGTTTCTAGAGTTGTTGGAGCAACAACACTATGGAGAAGTGTTGCATGTAGAACATTTCAAAGGTTCAGGATCGGGTTCAAATTGAATGCCTTTCTTGTTGAGAGGGAGTGTTGAAAATAGCAATAAGAAATGCTAAAAATAGAAATGATATTTAATATAAATAGCATTTCAGGTAGTAGTGTTGGACATAGCAACAAGGAATGATAAAATGGAAATGCTAAAAATAGCATTTCTATAAATAACATTTCGGGATACATTCCATTTTTAGTTAGTCCATGAAATAAAATTGACAATTAAAATTCGAATTTGATCTTAGCAGCTGTTTGAAAAATAGTTAATTAATTCATCTTGAGTTAATTAGTTGGAGAAAATCAAACATGAAGTCTATGTGAAGACATGGAATACTTATCCCTTTGATTGAGGAAGTTATCCCTTAATTAAGAAGATTGGGATGAGTTTTACTTTGAGTTGTAATTAGTTAGCTCAGTTAACTGAGTTAAGTCCAGTTAGATTAGTTCCAACAGTTTGTGAAACTGATTGTGATTTTAGTTAGTTAATGCATGCATGCATGTAACTAGTGTACTTCAGATAACTGAATATTCCCTCATAAATAACTCATGCATGTCAGTTCAGTCAGAGACCTAGTTGAGATTAGAGGATGGGATAGAGTACTATCAGTTGGAGGAATTTTCCTATATAGGAAACTCATCCATGAAGAAGGAATCATCTCCTTCAGGATTGTGCAGTTATTTTTGAGTTTGGTGAGTTGTGTGAGAGGTGAATTCACACAGGTGGCAGCCAAAGGACCTAGGAGAAGATGCGCAAGGAAATAGGAGGCTTGGAGGACCGAAGGAAGGCATATGTTGTGTCTATTCAGTCTAGGAGCAGCATTGAGGGATTGTATTGAGAGTTGGATAGCTTGTGAGCTAAAGCTTTGTGTAATTCAGAGATATTTCCACTTGTATGATAATACAGATAGCGGGGTTTTGAGCTAAGGCTTTCCCCAGAGTATTCTTCTATGTTCATGTGTGATTGATTTCTCATTCTTTGTTATATGTGTTCTATTTGACCTTGCTCAAAATCGATTAAGCTTCCACAAGTTTTTTTATAGAAGTAGATCAAGTATTTTCCTTTAGTATATTGCATTATCAAGTGATCTACAATGAAAATTTCTACATAGGCATCCATAGGAGCATGCCTACCTTTGTGGAATCATAGCCCTAGATTACGGGTGGCCTATTATAGAGAGAATTAGTCCACAGATAACTATGGTTGGATGGAATATTTGACGTATGTAGCTAGTTGTGTAAAACATTTATAAGGATAAATATTCCAATCACTCTGTTATTTGATATGTAAATGTTATGCTTGAATGTTACATTCAATTTATGTTGTGTATGCTTAAATTTTGTTTTGCATGATTAATTCATCTACATTCTTGAATTTTAAAATCATGGACAGTCACATGAGTCTATATGTCAGACAACATACATTCATTTCTTTCAAAATGGTATTAAAGTTGGATTTATGGTAACATGCCTTAGACTAAGGGTCTAGGTATGTCATTCATTGTCTTATTGGTATGTCATCAAAACCTAGAAAATTTGATGTAGAGGAATAAGCTATGAGGTTTAATGATATTTATCTCAAACATCTACAAAGAAATGTAAAACAAATACCCACATAATAGAGAAAGTAAACCATAAATGAATTCGAAAGAAAAATTATTGGTTCTTATTCATTTGGCAATGGAATTTTTATAGTTTTTCAAAGAGATCACCAATTGAAGATTCAATCCTTAAATTTTGCATGCATACAAATTAAAGGGTAGAAGAAACAACAAAATATGCAACTAACAAAAAAATTAGCATTTAAGATCCAGAAAGGGTGCTTCATGGGAGCTGAACTACTGGTGATGATGTTCTTTGATGATCATGGCCTAATGCGTCACATTAGGTACTCCCAACATAGATGGATATTTTCCCCACTTTCTTCTCAATTTAGTGATGGAGCTATGTATGAGAAATTGCTACTAGATAGGTTATCACTAAAATTATGAGTGCTACTAAAACTGATTGATGATCAAGGTTACAATGATGTGCATGAGCATATGAATTTGTCCCTACTCAATGTGCAAATGAAAAAACCTATACTATGAAAAATAATGAAAAATATGTTGTTGTAAGCTACCAAACACTACTAACATCGTAATGTGCCCATCAGAAAATTCTAATATATAAAGTGAAACAAAGATCTTATCCAAGATGTAAAAACTCATTATGTCAAGTATCTCACTCTTACATATCAAATATTTAATATCTTAGGAGCTTTTGACCTCCAAAATATTTAACATGCATACTTTTGTGACATTTCACAATGAAGAAAAGTTTTTATTTTCCACACCATTTAAAACAACAAATGTCAGAAAAAACAAATGTTGAAAATCTTCCAATAAATTTAAAACAGATTGCTCAAAATTGCACGCTTTCAAATATATCTATTTATCCGATAATTTCACACATATTGTTCAAAATTGGGTAGGTGGTTAAACATATTAAACTGTGATCTAATTCCCACCAAAAAGACAAAGGCTAGAACAATATTTCGGTAGGGCCAATATCAATCTCCAATCTTCGTTGGGAATATATGGAAATAGGTATTGGTCACTAGATCGATCTTTAGATCTAGATCGTTTCTCGTTCTTTAAATCCATTGAAATCTGATGTCTTAGCTACAGATCTGTTCTACAATTTCACACAGATTTTTGTGAATAATCTGAATCATGGGCAAGTGCAACACAACTTAATGCTGACTCTCAACATGTAATGATCCCCATGAAAGCACTTGCCCTCGGTCGAGATGTTTCAACCATTTTGTAAGCGGCATGTTACGAGGGATATATTCATTACTGGGAGGTAGACCATGTCTTAAATTGAATATTGTATTACTTTGGTTTCCTTAGAGGCTACCTTCTTTCCGTTCTCTATCTGGAGGCCATTGGTGATCTGCTCCTCAATGGCTTAGTCAATATGATGATTAGGGTTTGGAAAAGGGAAGTGGGAAGCACCAAAATATGTTTCTTTGTAGTGATGGAGGGGTGTTCCCATCAAATGCATTAATGTCACTATCTTGGATCTCCACGATATTTCATTTATCACTTATAGTGGAAGCCTTTACGAAATGTTGAAGGTGTGGATGTGTCATACGTAAACCACCATGGACTCTTGTCCAAAACTTGAGATCGTTAAATTTCAAGAAATATTCAGATTGGAAAATTGAGCATGTCCAACTTCAGTATGTATAGATTTAGCTCTCCGATGATAGAAACCCTGCCCATAATTGAGTATATCATAGTAAAACTGGTCCAGACTCATTTCTTCTTTGTAGCACAAACCCTAAGCATTTGGACCACCATTAGCAATAGAGTAAACACTTGAAGTTTTAGGTGCAACATTTCTAAGGAAGGCTGCAATCTCCTTTCATTGCACCAACTATCTTCTAGTAGTACTAGATGATATGCCCTCGAACTGTGTAGCTGTGTTGATGAAGGAATAGTAATCCCAAAAACTCGATGCATGAGCCACCAGGGTATTCATCTTGGAGAAGAGTTCTTCGAAATTTTCCACAGTGAAAATCTCTGATATAGTCTGGTTGCAACAATAAACTAGAGTTGTTCTCTGTTGAATCCATTCCATAATTATCTTTGAGTCTCTTAAAATTTCCAAATCATCAATGGCAAGCCAGCCCCACAGGGCTAGAAGCTCGCCTCAATTGTTAGAGCTAATGTTGCTAGACCAGTTGAACTTCAAAAAGGTTCCAGGCTTCATGAAAATGTAGGCTCTACTACCACACATTGTTATTGGAAGCTCCATCAAAAAAACCACTGGAAAGTGTGCCCATACATCCTTGGAGTGGATTTCTCTGTTCAAAAAATTCTTCCCTGTTGGACCAATTTATGAGAAATATGTTCAAATCTTAATGTTGGTATCTCTCACTTCCGGTGACAGTTGGTCGAATATTTTTGCATTCCTACTACACTAGATACCCAGAGAGTGTAGAAAAGTAATGTTCTGTGAGGTCTATTCTACTAAAGCCACTGTGAAAGGCATCCTTTGATGGAGGATATGTTCCAATCTACTTGTATATTGAGAGTGTGAAGGACTCCTTTCCATATCGAAACTGCAAAAGGACAGGTTAGGAATAGATGAATGACATCTTCAGGACTGTCATTAGATAATGCACACCTATTAGGGCCCTGAAATCGAAATACTTGTTTTAAGAGATTGTCCCAAGTGAGCATTTTTTTATATGCCACTCACCATACAAAGAATTTTAGTTTCAATGGGATGTTTCATTTCAACTATTTGTACAACCATGGAGCTCGAGTTGGCTATTGATGTTCCCTTGTGATGTAGTTGTAAATATCCTTAACCTCTATCTGGTCTTTATTCAAGCTGCCAGCATAGGATATTTTTTCTTCATTTTCTAAAAAAATGATCTCAGTTTGGCATAAAAGTGAAGTGTAGTGTGTCCATTCTAGTCCTAGGTTGATCGACATTCCAATGTTGTAGGCTTTGAGCCATGAACTTGTGATAGAGAGGGAGTTTTGGCCAACACGGATTTGATTAATATGAAATAAGCCTTTGGAGTGTAAGAATTCTATAATTGGGACAGAGAGAGTGAAGATGTTTTCCATCTCTATTATTGCATGTACGCCTATTCCTAGATCTCCACTAGATCTAAGAAGATTTTGAAGCTTAAGGCTAATATTCATGGTCCTAGAATTGAGTATATATCTTGGAAAAGCTCATAAATTAATTCATAATGTTGACTTCTGTGAAGTTTTCCCTTGGTTCCCCTTAAACACAGTATGAATGCACATTCGTGTCAATTCTAATCTATGGCGTGAAATGAGATCTAGCCACCATTTAAGGTCTGTTGTTGAAAATGGTATGGTTGACTAAATGATTTTTTATATTGTTTTGTGGTTAGATTCTCGAATTTTGATAAAAAAATTATGAAGTTATAGATTTGAGGCTTCTGTGACCTACATTTTGTATGGTGATATTTTCTGGAGCCATCACATTCATGTTTTCTTGGAATCGACGTTTCGAACCAACCACTATCCTGATGATGAACCATAGTGGTTGGTTCGAAATGTCGATTCCAAGAAAATATGAATGCAATGGCTCCGGAAAATATCACCATACAATTCTAAAGTTACCGAGCAAGTAAACATATTGGAGTCTGAGATTGCACAGTTGGAGGAAGCCAGGAACTTCCAACTTGGTTTGTGTTCACAGGTAATTATCTCTCTGTATGTATAATGATCGATTGGAATGTTTTGCTTATATTAATACATAATAAGTTTATTTTTCGAGGATAATGCCAGTGAAATTTCTCGTTTGCCATCAGTAACATGTATCTTTAACAATGACTTCAATATGTAAGACATGGAAAATTAATGATTACGCGGCTTTTATAATAGAGATATTTGTTCAATGCACATTACATTTAGAATCAATTACACAATATAATATTTTAATGTATGTGTTTAGACTACTCTTTTTATGTAAAAATAGGAATAGAAATTAGCATGCCATAGTCGGATTACATTTGACATATTTGCTTATTAGATTTCAATATATTGTGGTTTGATATAGATAGCAAGATTTGCAAAGAATCCTTTAAGGTACAATTTTACAAATATGCATTTTCTCTACTAAACATGAACCCTTGTTCTACTAGCAAAAATTTAAGATAGTTATATTATTTATTAGGAAAACTTACGAGTCAGTGATTATTCTTATAATTGTGTTTTTGGATATCCCTTCATAGTGTTTTGATCTTTGAATGTTTTTGTACAAGTGATTTCATAGAAATAATCAATACATACTTCTAAGTGAGTATTTTTTTTTTCTAATATATGTTACAATCACAACAATAATAGTCTATCAGGATCATATTCTTGCTATTTTATATTATGATTACTTGGTTATTTTCCTCTCACAATTACAACATTTAAATATTCCTAGAGAAAGGAAATTTTGCATGCCATTGATCCCCAACTCATATCAGTACATAAAGAATTAGTCATGGCCATACATAGCGGTACATAAATAATTAGGCATGTCCATAACTCGTGTTGATGCTGTAGGGTTTTTAGTTGATCACTTGGAGAACCTCCTCCAATTATCACAATACTTTGGAGCTACTCATTTGAGGTGAGGATTCAGTTCCCATTCAAGTGTAACAAGGCTATTGATGTCATAAATGTTTTAGGTTTTACCTTTTTTCTTGACAACAATAATTAAGCTACAGACAATTCTGTGTTTCATGTGAAATAAACTATCATTTTGGTTATGTATTGTAGAGATGCTTGTGCCAAAATTAAAAAAAACTAGGGACTGGTTAGGATCTAAACGATCCAATAAAAATGGAAGCAATAGGCAAGCACAAAAATTTGAATATGATTAACTTGATGGACAATCAAGATCCATCTCAGTCAATGCACCTGATAAGTAGGATGTTTATATGTTTAGAAAACAAATTTCTATTTCTTATTTTGGGAAGCTTCAATAGAAAAAGAAAGAGTTGGAGCCCTGTCATTCTAGTGGCCCCCCACTTGGTCATTCATAGTGTTTTGATAATGCTAACAATGAGAACTTTAAGGATTATGGTAAGATTGTGCTTGATAGCAAATGGAAAAATTCTCAAGTCAGAAATGAACCCAATGCTAGAACCAATGACTTTATGGGTAGAGACGAGTGAAGTTTGGAATATAAATTTCAAACAAATGAAGTTTTAAATACAACCATTTACTCCCCTGATAGAGACAGGCGTTTGAATATGGAATCTGCAAGTCATGAAAATAGTAATAATTATGACACAGTCACTAGAAGAAGATTGAGCATTCAAGATACAATGAGTCTATTTGAAAACAAGAAAAACAACATAAGTGATTCAAATGAAGGTTGTATAAATACTGTAGATTCATAAAATCAAACATTATTTTCTATAGGAGAAATGAGTTCAAGGAGATTGAGTGGAGAGAGTGAAATGAGCATGGATTTATCATTGCAACAGTCCACCAGCAATGAAAATGAAGAACATATTTGTATATAGAATTATGTTCTTCAAAATACTGAGATGCAATTGCAGCTGAAGGTAGATGAACTTGTTCTATTTCCAAGGAAGTTTGTTGAAAACTGCAACACCAAACTTTAGTTGAATGAAGAGATAATGAAGAAGGCCAGGAAACTTGAAGCACCTTTTGCTGGAAAATTCAAAAGCCATGCTAGGACTAATGCTCTAGTAATGAACATCAACATGAACATTCTGAAGGTATGACATTGAAAGAAATAACCATTGAGAAGGAAATAGATGATAATTCTAGAATGTTCAAAATTTCCATGGATTTGAATCTACAAAGTTTGGAAGAAATGATTGAAACTAGGAAGAAACAGGCGTAGTTGGGAGGTAGGTGTTTCTCTTGGGAGCTGAGAGGGAAACACTATAACTTATACATGATGAAACAAGAAGAAAATTTGAGGGAGGAAGAGCCTTCAAAAAGGTTGGAGAATGAAGAAAAATTTAAGGTGATGGAGAAATTCCTAGAATAGAGTAAAGTAGACACTGAAGGGAAGGGAAATCCTACTAGCCATATCAATGTTCTAACCCAAAATGCAAATGATGGAGAAGATGAAACTGATGACTGATTCAAGGAATGCATGGGTAGCAAGGAGAGTACAAAAGTTACATTCAAAATTTTTTCTCTTGCTGTGACGATTTCTCCTCCATCTTCTAAAGACCTACCAAGGAAAACGAGACCATCCAAACCAATCCATTGTCTCACTACAATTCCCATTTATATTTCTTCAAATAAGCAAAGGAATCAATCTAGTATGGCTAATAACCAATTAGCTAGATATGTTCCCAACTTTACAGATCTTAAAAAGGAAAATACCAAACCCTCTCTTGGGATTCTGGTTTTGGTTTCACTTTAGTTTATCAAAAGATATGATCCTTTTTGTATGCACAACATCAAAATAAGAAAAAGAGTTACAATCAATATGCTTATCCTGTATAGGTTAACTTCTCTCTATTTGTAAACAGTATGAATGAGAAGAATTGACGCAAAAAAGATATGATGAAAAGTTGTGCCAGTGTGAGTGAATTGAAGAGTTTGTCAGGCCTAAGGTATGAAAGAGGTATATTTAGTGCATTGAAGGATTCCAAATCAAACAAAAATGGTAGCTCTGTTGAAATTAGACCTGTCTTCACCAAAGGTAGAGGATCAAGAGTAAGCATCAGACCTGGAACTACTAAAGCTAAAGTTTCTCCTCTGAAGAACATGGGGTATAAAAGTTTAGACAAACAGGGTAGTATTTTTCAATCATCAAATATTATAGATGCAGAAAAGTATAGTGTGGGTAAGCACAATACAATGAACTTCTCATATTCCTAATGGGCGTCAGATACAACACCTTATGACAGTGAAGAAAAAAGAGGATTTAACACACCTGATTTGTCTCCATTTAAAATTCCATCGTTTTCTAGGGAGGTAAAATACAGAGAAAAATATGGGAATCTAATGGGGGGCTCTGATAGTTATGTTACTAGGAGGGTGATTTCTAATTATCCTTAGCAATTCCAATAGGTTTCTCCCGAAGGACTGAAAAGGTTCCTGAATTCTAGTCAGCAAAGTGTGGTTTCTGAAGCTGTTAACACAAATGAGCAGGAAGATGATTTTATGAGGAGCAATCTATTTCCATATCAAACAATCTACGACTTTGCAATAGTACAAAATGAGCAAGTCAGAGGTGAGTGGATGCATATTTATTTTTAAAATCATGTTCATTATAATAAGATTGCATGTGATACTAGTATCGCTAGTATTTTAAGTGACTTTCCTTGAAGCATTTACATGACTAGTAAAATAGTTCTTCACAGGCATTACCCTCTTGAATTCTAACCCTATCAATTTTAGACAAAGATAGTACATTCTATTCTTTAGAGAAATTTTACATCAATTTATTTATTAGCCGAATATCAATATTCAAATTATAAATCACATCAGCATGATAGTAAAATACAAATAGAACATAAACATAAATAGTAGAAGACAAGCCAAGACAAGAGGACACAAGACGTGGCACCAACCAAGGACAAACCCCAATGTGGGGAAACCCTTGCTCAAATCTTATTTTAGTCTTAAATAGTTTAGCAGAGAGAGATAGTATAATTTACAAATATGATAATTTATAACACCAGCAAAAGAGCCCTAACCAAAATAGCCAACACTCATCAACAGGGCATATTTGACCCTCAACAAATTGGTCAACTTAATTCAACTTTAGCCTCAAAACATCATGATAAAGTAGCCCTCAAAACAGCCAAATTCAGTGCAGTCAAAGTCTATTCAAACAACCCACCTGCGGATAGCCTTATCTGCAGTCAACGCTAGTCAACAATCAAGGTTTAGCCTTGATTTTGTGCCCAGAAATTTGGCCTTCCCAAACAGAGATAACCCTAAAAAAAACATAGTCAATGGAGGTCAATGCATGCTAGTCAACATGTCGTCAAACTGTCCAGAAGTTCGGTCTCCTGAAATTTTGGCCTCCTGAAATTTCGCTCTCCTAAAATTTTGAACTCCTAAGATTTTTCTCTCGTGAAATTTCGAACTCCTAAAATTTCGCTCTCCTGAAATTTCGCTCTCCTAAAATTTCAGATGTCTGGAGAGAGAGAGGCCCAAAAATATGTACCCAATCAAAGAGGAGAGAGAGAGAGAGAGAGAGAGAGAGAGAGAGAGAGAGAAGTGTGAATATGAGTGTGTCCAAATGAGGCTAAGTCACCTACTATTTATATGCAACATTGAGGATGAATATACGTGATTGTTGGGTTTTTGAGCCTACATAAGTTTGTTGGCTGACCTTGACAATTTGACCATAATCAAAATAAATTCATAACTTCATTTTACATGTTAGAATTGGATGATCTTTAGATCAATCCTACACCTCTCAGAGAGAGGAATCCAAGAAAAATATTAGTTGTCATAAATAAGATGACCCATGTGGAGTTTGGCCCTAGTTTCCAATTTTAACAAATCCCCCCCATGTAGATAAATAAGGATTAAGTACTGTAGTATAATCTACCGTTAATTGTACTAGCCTGAGCTCACAAAACTAATGCTAGTGTATCAATAATTTGAAATAGTATTGTGGAGGTACTCATATCTGTCGGACCAGATGTGTAAGTCTACTAAAACAAATGGCCAGTAGTGTTGGGCAGCGAATCCCCCACAACATAGTTTTGGGGCTCGACACTCGAGTTTTGGGTCAAAGTGTATTAAAAATACTCCACAAAGTGTGCGAAGTGCGAAGCAAATGGTCAAGTCAAAGGGTTGTCCACCCTTGAATATGTAAAGTAATATATTGTAACGTCGGCCTACCCATGGTCCGCAGACCATGGGATTGTATAAAGAGAGCAAGGCTCTAAGATGTAAATTAGTTCGGCTTTTACATAAGTCTTTGTCGAATATGGAATAATTTTCAGTCTGTAAGTCAGAGTCTTGAGTCGTAAGAGTAGGTAGAGGCTCTGCAGTTGAGTGTGCAGAGGTCTAGTAGAGTCTGCAGTTGAGTGCACGAACCCCTGCAGCTGAGTGCACATGGTGGTGTCAGATTGTAAGGGAAAAAGAGCATTAACAAAGATAAGTTGATTCTGAATCTTCTGTATTTGCGTTTCTATTTACTTTTATGCATCTTATACTGTTTGTGGTTACACGCATGTATATGAATGATTGAATGGTGAATAAAGTGTTGGGCCCACACAAATTAATTAAGAAACCATCATAATAGTACACTAAGGATAAAGGATGAAGACAGGACTTCTTCACGCTCCTGACAGAGCTGTGCAAAGGAAGTAGCATGGGTCACGAAGGATAAGGCCACTGCATGGAGTAGCGCGAGCGTGTATGTTCCACATTGCGGACTTCCTACTACATCTAGACATCCCTAGGGTGTGGAAACCTAGTTCCAACACCCTCCCATACTACCTCGGGTGAGACCTCAGTGCGCGCACTGCGTATTATTACTGAAAGGGCTGGTGGTTTCTGGATTTTTTCGGCTAAATCACTTCTGAACCTAGGTTAGGCCCCAACAAGCCAATGACTAGGATCTACCTAAGGGATGTATGATGTCAGAACACTGGAATCGAACGAAGAAGGAAATTGAAGAGTGGTTGTACAGAAGAATCCACAAGTTCGAGACACAGGAAAATAGGAATGTGCGAATATCTGAAGAACAGTGGTTGGAGCGCTATCTATATATAGAGATCCATGAAATTTTCTTTCCTTCCTTTCCATCTGAGTTGTATGAGTGGCTTGTGAAGTTAGCAGAAAGTCAAGGGAGGTGTAGACTTGATAAACCAATCGTGTGGACTTTGGAACTAGTGCGCAAATTAGAAGCCTTGAAAGACAGGATCGCGAGTGTTGTAGACCACTGGCTTGATTGGATAGTAGGTGGATTCATCACTGAGTTCATAATCGACACAACTATCAGCTACAACGAGGCAGAGCGACGCTTCCTCAAGGGACCGTGAGGTAAGTACATAAGGTCTTTAAATACTTGGATTAAAATGTTACTGTGCGAAAAGCGGGTTATGTGAATAAATTAATTTTTGTGACTACACGAAGTGGAAGACCCTATAGAAACAATGATAGCACAGGGATAGAAAGTAGCCCTTTGATTTCACCGTGAAGAGAAAGTGAGGCAGAGCTCGCAGAAGTTTCCCCGAGGAGCGTGGTGAGTTTGATAAAGTAGAGGATTCCACGATTACCATCCCCACCCACACCACCACCGGTCTCACCAGTTTTACTTCCATCTCCACCCACCCCACCTCCACCATCACAGTTCAATATGGTGAACGCAGTCAAGCTACCAATATTCAAAGGGGAAGGAAATGAAGATCCGGACTAGTTCTAGTTCGTTGTAAGAGCAGTATGGGAAGCCCAGGGTGTTGTGGATGAAAATATAAAAAATGCGATGCTGGTTAGCATGTTGCAAGATAACACGTTGACATGGTAAATTAAGTACTCAAATGATCACTCGAATGTAGGAATCATGGAGATTCACATAGCACTGAACAGGGAGTTCAGTACGCTGAAATCGGAAACGTAGCAAATTATTGGGTTTAAAGAGATCACGATGCTCCTGGGCGAAACCCTGTGGGATCTAGATCAACGATTGAAGGGTATGATTCGCGAAGAGAATATGACGTTGGCAGATGTGCAACATCGTGCGTGGTTCGTAGTGTCACTCTCACCACATTTAAGAACCACATTGTTGCAATAGAAGTTGACGACACAAGCCGAGGCATTGGAAATGGCAATGAGACTACATGAGACTCCAATACAGGATCCTGCTTTGGGAGTCCAACAGATTCACGTGTAACTACAAAATTTATGCTTGGAAATGAAAAGCCTAAAGCAAGAAAGGACACTGTGACCAGAGGTGGGTGAGGAAGTCTAGTGCGTAAAATGTAAAAGTTAGGGCCATGATAAGGATCACCGTCCTATTTTTGTGAACTACATAGCAGCAGGAGGGCCTATGCCAGTAGGACCAGAAGCACAAGTAGGGCCCAGCACGATGCCTGCCTTGTGGTGTGCGATATGTCAGATAGGAGGAAAACATAATACGGAAACTTGTCATTTGTTGCAGAAATATATGCAGACGTCCCAACAGCTGTTTTGTAATTTCTATAGGTCAGTATGGCATGACGAGTGCACCTATAGAAGTTATGAGTTAATGATGGACCGAACCCTGACGTATAGGATGCAGACTGAAACGCGAGCCCTTGATCCGAATGTAGCGATGGCGCGTGCTGGATTTTAGGGACGCAAAAGAGGGCGAGGAGGAATGGGACCTAGAAGGGGTCGCAGATAGTTGATTTGTTACAATTGCGGAGGGCCTGGGCACTACGCTCGCGATTGTATGAATCCTACAAGAATATCATGTTTATACTATAGCTAGTTTGATCATGAGACCAAAGACTACCCTATGTTGATAACCAAGCTGCCCGACAAGAGGGTGCTCTAGCCCTGCCCCCACCCTCCCTCCCAACCCAAAATGTACAAATGATGAGATCAGAACCGTTCAAAGAAGAACCAACTATGAACATGATGCTTAGAAGCGGTCTCACAACAGGGGAGGAAAAGGGAAAAGAACCTGAGGAGAGAATGTGCGTTCACAATGCTCCTGTAAAGGAACCTGAATTTGATTTAGAGCACGCAAAGGAAGAATTTCTGGAAGCTAAGAAAAGCTCCGCGAAGACCTCCACTTCAGGTACAAAGGATCAACAAGGAACAGGGATGGATCCTTCGATTCTCACTACCTTTTTGGAGACATGCATGAATTTGTTGCATGATAGCAAGGTAGTAAAAGTACTACAGGAATTTATCACTAGGTGCACATGAGTAGGAGAACCGCACGTGGTCCAGAAAGTTGGAAAACATGCACTGCGCACTGGAAGGGAAATGAAGTTGACTGCGTAGATCAGAGAATATGAAATAAATCAGGTGATTTTGGACCTAGGATCGGATGCGAATATATTAGCAAAACAAACATGGGAACGCATGGGAAAACTCACGTTGTAGTGGTCTCCTATTCAGTTGCGCATGGCTAATTAACAGAAGGTCATACCAATGGGGAGACTGCAAGGAGTCATAGTGGATATTGAAGGAGCAAGTGTGCTGGTGGATTTTGAAGTGATAGAGATTGTTGATGTTATCAATCCCTATCGTGCGCTACTAGGAATAGACTGGGCCACTGATATGAATGGAATCATAAACATGAAGAAGTGCAAAATGTTTTTTAATAAAAAGGTGCTACGCTTTGTAGTACCCTCGACCCAGCCAAAGGTGCGCGCTACATTGAACCGGTGTGTGACAAAGAGAGTGATGATGAGATTGATTGTATCTATAAAATAACGACGTGAGAGCAAGATTGGGTGAATCCAACCAGGGATGGTAGGATTACATGGGAGCACGAAAGCTCCTGCATGTCAGATTCAGATGAAGAAATAGAGCAATGGCAGAATTGGCTGCATGAAGTGACAACACTAAACAGCAATACACTGATGAAGTCACTGCGCTGTGTAACTACAGAAGTACACGAACTATCGATTTATGATGGGTTGACCATGGTGGAGGAATTTCTAAGCGAGTTTCAAAATGCAGTACCTAAATAGAAACAATTCGATGCATTGAAATGGGTGCTATACGCTACACCCACAAGGTGGTGGGTATACGTCAAGGAAATATCGGGAGTTGGCGCGAATGTAGCAGAATGATGTGTGTACGATTTGGAAGACCCCAGCTAAGGAGGACAGGTGGTAAGGGACAAGATAGCTTGCACACACACCTTTCCCGCTGGGTCAAACGTACAACATGCAGGTTGCCCTAGCACAGGCTAGTCTCTAGGTAGGAAGCCGAAACAAGATGCAAGGGCAGAAGTGGCGAGCTGTGCTACCCACTATCCAAGGCGAAGCATTCAAAAGAGTGTGCAAATTCATGAACAGAGTACCCCGAGTACAATGTACCAACTGGGACCTGCACGTTTTGGTGGTTCGATGGGCCTATAGAACAATGTACAAAAACCTGGCTGTAGAGACAATTCCGAGGTTGTGAAATGAAGAAGCGATTGGCATCTCTGAAGAACCCACGTAGAAAATCCCACATGAAATAGTATCAAAAGGGACAGTGCATAAAGATATGGCAGAAGAAATCACAGATGAGTACGTAAGCCTATAGGAAGCTATTCGGCAGGGGGATCAACAACTTCGTGAACTTGAACAAAACCAGGGATTGCTGAAATAGAGGAGCATGTTGCTGGACACAGAGGTCAAGCACTTGGGGAGTGAACTAAAGGAAGTCTTTCTTGATGAAAAACCTAGGATAGTGCAGCTAGAAGTGGACACCCCAAAGGATGAATCAGAGGAGTACTGCCAAGAATTAGTCGGTCTAATGCCGTGGTTGAGGCCACATCCTACTTAGTGTAGAAATCAGGAGAGCGCGCCACACCTAATAGAGCACGCGGAAAAAACAATGAAGGTTGCTTCACAAACCATTCGAGGAGATGTAATGAAGCTCCACGAGGGTGGTGTGGCCACCTAACTAACCATTGGTAGTGCAGTGTCACCGCTCCAGACAACTAGAAGAGAGTTCGGGACTATAAAATAGTCTATTGGGGAAGTGCACAAAGACAGAGGTGCGTGTAGAAACGAGATGCCACAAGGTTCATGCCCACACACTCGAGGATGCGCTGCTACATGGATAGGCTATGAAATCACTGGTTGTGTCACTATTGATGATGAGATGGTGGAATTAAGACAAAATGGAGTGGGCAGCGGGAATTAAGACAACCGTTATGGACAAGATTTTGGCAAATCTGCCGCCAAGGGAGCATTTATGGTCTGGATTTAGGGGGAATGGTCGCATTTGAATTTGAAAGGTGCTATAAAACCATAAGGGTCTACCACGAAACAACACTTGGTCCTTTGAGAATTGAGCTATTGCAAAGTGTTGAGCGCCGAGTGATTTAGAGCCTATAAGTGCACACCGAGGTACTTCTAGAACAGACACGATGACTGTGACCTGTAGGGCTATAACTAGGGTCTCTCACACCACCAATTATTCCACATTATTAAGTCAATCCGGGATCGTTTTGTTCTTTCAAAGAGTAACTCAATCCGAGGCTGTTTGCCCAAGTAATGCTCGGTAGTATAGTGTTCTAATGAATTGAAAAGAAACAAAGACCAAACTATAATTAAATCAACTCAAGGATAGAATCACACAAATCAATC
The DNA here is from genome assembly GCA_000404065.3 of Pinus taeda. NCBI lineage: Eukaryota > Viridiplantae > Streptophyta > Pinopsida > Pinales > Pinaceae > Pinus > Pinus taeda. Next base: position 7,284 of record APFE031067424.1, on the reverse strand, counting down.
TGATCAGTCAAGGGTACGGAACCAATAACCCTTCCCTTTAGAAACTGATAAAGAAGGAAAACCAAAGCAAAGGCTTACGGATCTAGGAGTCAGGCAGCGTCTTGCTGGGCTCACAACAGTCTTAGGCCTGCTTTCTCTTGAAAGTAATCAAAGCAGATAAACAAAAGTAAATGGAACGGCAATTATGAAATGGAACAGCAGGACTTAAATGGAACAGCATAAGTAAATGGAATAGCAGTAATCAAACCAGCATGAATAAATGGAACAGCAGTTATGAAATGGAACAGCAAACGGGAAATGTCAATCATATGGAACAACTAACTCAATTGGAACAGTAACGCAATGGAACAGCAATCTTACACAGATGTACACATTCTAAGTTATTACAACAATCTGAGGGAGATATATGACGTGACTACTTCTGAACAGAGTGATATTATCTTCAGATCTCGCAAACACTTATCTTATATGAATCCAATGATGATGCTAGTCATACCAATACCGGGATGCAATTCAAAGGAATTTACTTTATATAATACAGAGACATGAATGGGGAAACTTATTCAGATTCAGAAGTTAACTGAGGAGCATAGTCTATCATGTAAAAGATATATCAGATTGCTGAAAAAAGGAAATAATCAAACCACACAAATCACCGTATGATACAACAGCGAGTGACCGTCGGAGCTGGGCCCTTGGCTACCAATGGTACACCGCTTAAAGCTACTTCAGATGCAGAGACAAATTGAACTCAAAGTTCTTATATTGATTGCATTAACAAAGATACACAAGATCAAGTCTTCAGCAAAACTTAATGCTCAGAGTTGTTTCAAAACATACAATTACAGTAATCGATCTCCCCCCACGCTCAATGGCGTGGTATCTTTATATAGCAGAAATGACGGAGATATTTAGATACAAAAGATAAGCTAAAGCAGCGATCCCTCAGGATCAGAGATCCTGAGGGATTCGCTAATCGTTCAGTTCTTCTCATCCTTTTTCTTGCGCTCTCCATTTTGGCGTCCACGTTCTTTTCCCTGGATCATTTGGCTCTAATTCTTCTTGATCGCTTCCGCATCCGGTTTCCTAGCGAGGGGACAGCAGTTGCTTTCCCTTTGCTTCTTGTTTCTGCTTGATGCTCCCCTGTTTCCGCGTCCTTTTGCATAGAAAACATCGATTATTGGTGATTGAGCTTCGTTTGTCCATTTTTACACTATTTATCAAAATCCTTTTATTCTCTAGACTTATAATGCAGAAAAGGTTAAGAAACTCATTAGAAAACCACTAGATTACTATTCAAAAATCATACCTTTCAAGCGCTCCACATCTTGGAAGGAGATATGCTAGAGGCTTGAGGCGGGACGGATCCAGAAGGAGGCTGAGCTTTGAGCCTGCAGAGGTTGCTCAGGTGATATTACTCTTTTTGTACTTTCTATTTGTCTAATAAAGAAACACGTCTTGATTCCTGATATGCTTCTTCTTTATGTTGATGATGTTCATGTTTGAATTTCATGTATAAATGGATGTCTAAAAGTTTATAACTAACTCCTTTCTTGTATAACATAAAGATGATTTTTGTATAAATCTTTGTCCATATACTGCTGCATTCTTTGGAATTGTTGGTTTTGCAGGGCAAAGGAGCGAAAGGGACGTGAATAAGGGTTTGGACCCTTGAGGAACTACCCGAATGTAGGACCTGAGGTACGTCCTTCTTACTTTAGAATTAGCTTTTACTAGCATAATGGTGTGTGTGTGCATGTTTCTTGGTTTAGACAACTTTCTGTCTGCTAGGGTTTCACCCAAAAGCCCTAGGGGATAAAATCCCTCAACAGAATTGGTGACTCCACTGGGGACAACACTCTTGTTGTTCCTAGTTTGGGTGTTTGTCAAGCCTATCGGGGCTCAGTTGCTTGCTGGTTTATTGTTACTGTTTGGTCTGTTCTTGACTTCTGAGTTTTACCAGTTTCTTGAGTTTTTTTTTTATTTTTCCTGAAATATTATATATACGCTGTTTTATTTAGTTACATAAGCGTATAAACGCTTGTTGTCTGAAGTAAACCCGCGTATACGCAGGTTTCCTCAGAAACAGTCGCGTATACACGCAGTCTGCACTAAGTACAGTCGCGTATATCTGGCAACTTTCAGGATTTATAAATTTTTTTGTCTCTGAAGTTTGTCTGGTGCTTTCAGTCAGTTTGAAACAGTCATTTTTGTCAGTATCAGTTCTCTGTGTTACAGCAAGCATCCTTACTCTGATTTCTCTCTAATTATAAGGATTTTTGGTCTGGTTTTGTGTTTGCAAGCGTCATCATCTTTTTGCTAAAAACACGCAAGATTTCTTAATTGGAATCTTGGCTGCTCTGAGTTATCAGAGCAGAAAGATTGTTATCAATCTTTGTGTTCAACTTTGCTTTTTGGTGACTTTTTGTTTGCTTAACGAAATTGATTTTTATGACCATTTACTTCTTTGTTTCATCAAAGTTGTCATTTGATACTTTCTTGAAATTGTTTTTTTGATCTTTTTTGGTCTTTGTTACCAAAGCTTTCCTTGCTGCCTTCGATTGTTAAAAAGCCTTTTTAAACACATTTGTTTTTTGTTGAGTCTTCATTCTTTGTAGGGTGTCAACTTGCAAAAAATGTTTCTTGCTTGTTATTTCAATCGCAAAGTGTCAGTTTTTGTCGAAAGCATTTTCAAAAAGACTTTTTTGTTGCTACTTTGAAGTGAACTTTTTGAAAAGTTTTTGTTTTGCTTTCTTGAATTTGCTTTTCATTTAGTTTCCTTCTGGTGAATGAAAGTGTTTTATGTTATCTTGAGTTTTGCTTTTAGTATTTAGACGAATTGTAGTATCTTATATTCCATCTAAATATTGTACGTGGCAAAAGAAAATTTGATAAAAAAAACAACTTTCATTTCTTGTTAGAGTAGTTTTCAATCTTGCATCAAGCATTTAGTGTTGCATTAAGATAGATTTTCATCTCTTTAGGCATAAAATAGTTTTGTTAACTTTTGAGTGTGAATGAAAAGAAAAGAAAAGAAAAGTTTGTTTCATTAGAAGTTTCCTTTTGAACCCTGTAGAGATTACTTTTCATCGAAAAACAATGACAAAGTGCATACGCATATAGTTAAGTTTTATTAATTTCTTTTGCGTAAAAAAAAAAACACCACTAGTTTCACTTCCATCATCCTTTGACTTAAAGAACAACCCTTAAAATCAAGCACTAATTAAAATCAACTAGAACTTTTCCTTTTAAGTTAAATACACAAACAAGTTTTAGGATTTTAGGGCCTTGGATTAGGCGAGTGGAGAGTTAACTCTCCAAGGCCATATTAAACGTCAAAACATAGGAGTCTGATTAAAGAGAGAAAATCCATAGCGTTAGGAAGACCAGGAAAGCTCCGGATCTGGGAGTTAAGCACGAGGGTCTGTGAAGACAGGGAAGAGAGATACCCCTTCTCCTACTTGTCCGAACTTACCTCACGACTGTTCCGCCTGGCTTCTGTAACGAGTTGGTATCCTTAGTTGCCACTCCCAGGGAACTACATAGGTGGCTACGGAGGGGAATCCCGTGGCACCTGAGGTCGACGTTGTATCACTTTCAACGGTACTACTGGAGGGCACCCTTGCGAAGCTTGGGGGCTTGCATTGGCGCAAGCTGTTGTTAGGAGGTCAGCGTAACTTCCTCTGTTACCTTCACTGATAGGACTGGACCGTCATTATCCCAGACTATCTTCGGAAGGCCCCTTACTCCACTTTCTTGTATTTTGGTGTCCAGTCCTCATCACCCGGAGCGGAAATACTTGGAAGTTGTTTGACTGGCTGACTTCTTTTAGGGACTTTAAGTGAGTGCTCTTTGCTCCTTGAATATAGTTGGCTTTAGGTATTTTTGTCTAGTCACTTTTGGATTTGATATTCCAAGCGACTGACTTACCACTTTGCCGATCTTAAAAGACTTTTGGTTGTTCTTTCGGAAGTTGTGGAGTTGCCTCCTCAAGGGAAAAAGGTCTTGATTGTGTGTTTATATTTCTTGAAAAGTCATTTCTACATTCCCGTAAGGGAAGGGTCTGTGAATCAGTTAGACATGACCAATATTCCTATGGAAACCAACCAAGGTACCCTTCCAGAAGGTAATCCTTGTGCTTTTCCTTTCTTTGGAAACGTTGGTACTCCCTTGATGGCCACTTTGAATATTGCTGGGTTGAATGTTGGACTGCCCGTTTGGTTATGGTCCACTCCGAATATTCCAAATGCTCTTGAAGCCTCTCAGTTGAATGCTTTATTTCAAGGGCATCACTTGGGTGCTAATTGTTCATCTTCTTTCAAAGAGAAATCTGGGATTCCTTTTTCTCCTCCGTCTTGTAACAAGAAATCTAAAAGGAGGAGAAAGAGGAAGTCAAAGAAGAAGAATAACTCTATCCCTTCATCTTCAACCTCTGCCAGCCATGTTGGAGGTGGACCTTCAGCTGCTGCAAGTCATGCTGGGGGCACAAGTCTAGTCACTGCAAGTCATACTAGCAATTCACCTTCAACCTCTGCTAGTCATGTGGAAGATGAGTCTTCAACCTCTACTAGTCATGTTGGAGATAAACCTCTAGCCGCTGCAAGTTATGTTGGGGGCACGAGTCTAGTCACTGCAAGTCACACTAGCACTCCATCCTCAACCTCTGCCAGTCATGTTGAAGATGAGTCTTCAGCCGCTGCAAGTCATGCTGGGGGCATGAGTCTAGTCACTACAAGTCATACTAGCCAAGAGTCACTAACTTTTGCAAGTCATGTTCAGGACTCTCCGCAAACCACTGCTAGTCATGTTGGCGGAATGGAGGTTGATAAGAAACCTGGATGTAGAAGTTTTAAACCTAAGTTCCCTTGTAAGATATGCAAGGGAGACCATCTTACTCATTTATGCCCTAGTATTCCAGAGGTTCAAAGGGTATGGTCCGAGTCTGAAAGTTCTTCTACTCTTGCATCTGATATGGTTTCTCGTCAATCCCATCAACCATTGGTTGATCATGTGACTAAGCCAGTGCAATTGCTGGCCAATTACACTCCTCTTTTGGGGGGTGAAGCGCCTAACAAAAGAGTCTGCTTAATTTCTAGTACAGAGTCTTCTAGTATAGGGGGCATTCCGGTTTCTTTGAATGTTCCCCCTCCAAGTTCTAAGAGTGTTTCCTTTGATTGGGATAGCCTTGTCGAGCCTCGTCTTCCTTCCACTGCACCTTTCCAAATAAAGGTCAAAGTTCATTCCACAAATGTATATCGATGTATGGTGGATGAAGGATCCTCTGCAAGTATTATATCCTCTTTGACTTGGAAAGCTTTGGGTTCCCCAAAGTTGTTGACAGCTCAGAGTCAGTTGTTAGCCTATGATAAAAGACCTGGTGAATCTATGGGTGTTCTTCCTCAATTGCCTATCACTTTAGGTGGGAAGACTGTCTTAATCGATATGATGGTGGTTGATGGCCCTTTAGACTTTAATATGCTACTTGGGCGTGATTATGTCTATGATATGAATGCTGTGGTGTCTTCACTCTTTCGAGTAATGTGCTTCCCTCATAACGGGAATATTGTCACTATTGATCAACTTGCATCTGATAATCACCACCCTAATTCGACTTTACTACAGAATGCCCCTTGGTTTGTTCCAAGTGTTCAAGTAGACTCTACCCAACCACGAGTCAATTATGTGGCATTGAATCCTCAATGTTCAACCGCTTCTAAGAAGGATCCTTTGACTTATTATTCTCCTTCTTGGGACTTAGTCCCAGCAGTTGACCGAGAGATTCTTCCTATAGGGACGTGGGACCCCTTAATTCCCTTTGTTGATCCTTGTAGTTCTCATGATTTCTTAGAACTTGTTTTGCCTTCACAGGAGGAACTCTTTGAAGCCATGAGTTATGACTACCAAAGGAATCCTTGGCCTGAGCCCTGCAAGGGGTTTGTTCAACAAAACTATTATGCGTAAGCCACAAGGCTGTGTGGTTCCCTGTACCATATTGTATATATAAGGTACGCATTGTCAAGTTTTGTATTCTATAACACAAGATTTTATATGAAGTTTATATGTGGGATGTATTAACTTCGTGTCTAGTGTTCCTATTTATGTATACAGAACTCAGAAGACTTCTCCTTTGGAAATTTTTATGGTTGGTCCGTTCTGACAGGTATTGGTTCTCGAAACTGGCATATAGGTTAGGTTTTTCAGCTTGCATTGTGCACTTATCAGTTTCCTTTTCCATTTTTGGCCTTAGGATCGACCCCACCAAGTTATGGTGCGGAACCTTCTCATTGCTTAGAAGCATCATGACTTGTGTGGTAGAGCCTACCTTATCATGGGTGCCCTAGTTAGCACCTTGTTGTCGCTTGGTGCCCATGCTGATTTTTTGTCCTTAGGCTCAAGAGTCCTCTGTAGTCCCGCCATGACTTATGCATCGAAGACTCATTTCTCTCAGCTTCTTCGCTTTGTTCTGGCCTTATACCCTAGAGGCTCCTTTGTGTTGAGTTGTACTGATGCATTGCATGTTGACCATTTGCACCTTTTGGCCTAGAGCCGGCTTTACCTCGTGTTTAAAGCCAACTTTTGACCATGACGTCTGCAAAAATCAACCTTGCATACCTTTAACCTCTGCAACTTGACATCCCTTGACCCGTGGAAAGGACATACCTTTGAGTGTCACCGACCAGTTCTGACCTCACTGCATTGAGCATAGGAATGTTCCCCTCCCAGGAACTAGATCATCTGTTTCACCGACACTCGTCCTTTCCACTATACCATAGCATTCTTTTATTCTTTTTCGAGCTTAACAGAAAAAGACAAAAAAAATTAAATATTCCAAAAAGAGTGGGAACGAGACAGTATTTCCATCTATTATTGGCAGCTAGAGTCAGTCGTGTCACCCTTGAACAAAGCACTCAAAGCAAAGTCTCCTCCGCTTGGGTGGGATTTATTTTGACTTAGGTTCGCCATAACCATTGTTTTTGAGTCAGTTCTCCCCCGATTGGTTATCTCTTCCAATCATATGGAGGGTTCGTTCATGCCTCCTGCATGACGAACTTATACAGATTCATCATATGCTGCCATAGTCACATTGAGTCGTGCTTTTGTTCAAGAGAAGTTAGCCTGAGTCGGCCTCTCTGCGGTGTCTCTTGACTCATTTTTCAGTCGGCCATCCCGGTTGTTAGTGTCATGTCTTACATCACATCAGTTATATTGGTCCTTTACTCATGCTCGTTTGAGAGGGTCCCCATTGACTTCTTGCCAGTGGGTCTTGTCCTTATCGATGACGAC
>APFE031067422.1:42871-53935 GCA_000404065.3 Pinus taeda | reverse complement strand
CAATCAAAATAATTTAATTTTATAACAATTTTTTAATTAAGTCTAAAAGAAAAAAAGAAGAAGTTATAATTACTTTTGAGATATATTTAAACCCTATAACCTGGCCACTATTAAAAATATTTCATACATATTCTAGAGAGGAGAGAAGGAGGGAGAGAAAGGTGGAGTTGATAGAGAGAGGGAGAGACATAGAGAGATAGAGGTGGAGAGAGGGAGGGAGTGACGGGAGAGAGAGGAGGGGGGCGAGGGAGATAGAGGGAGGTGGGATAGAAAGGGAGAAAGGAATCAAGAGAGAGAGGACTTGAGAGAGAGAGAGAGAGAGCGAGAGAGAGATAGAGGAGGGGGCAAGGGAGATGGAGGTGGGATAGAAAGAGAGAGAGGAATCAAGAGAGAGAGAGGATTTGAGAGAGATGAGAGCTAGAGGGAATAGATAGAGGTTACTTTTAGATATAAAGTATATAATTAATTTGAGCTTTAATCAATCTAAGCTTCATGTGAAGTGACATGATTACCACTAGCAAGAGTTGTACAAAAATTATATGGACACATCGTAATGTATAGAGGATATACATGTGGAAAGTTAGGTTTATGATGCTTGGCTAAGGCACAATGGTGTATATGATGAATGGTTTAGTGGCAAATTATAAGTGACTTCAAAATTGGAATAAATAACATTTAACTTGGTTACCATTTTTTAATGTGTGTATGTATTTATGGTAAAACTAAAAATCAACAATATTATTTTTTTATAAAACTAGCCTAGACCTAGAGGATCAATATTTTTCCACTTTAAAAGAAGTTTTCACTTCAAGAGATTTGATCTCTTTGGACCCTTGGTAGATCTAGAATTATGATAAATCTAAGTTATGATGGATCTAAAAAAAAAATCTACCAAACCTCTAAAAACTCTCGCTAAATTTGTAATTAAAATAAAATTTACCATTAAGTTTGCACCTCCTCTTACCTATTTCTAAATTAGTAGTCAAAAATAAAATTTAATCTTTCACAATGCTTATGATTCACGATTAAAATAACTCTATACTTATTTAACTTTATATGCATTTATAGATTAGTATAAGCGATGACACGCACACATGAAGAATAATCCGTGTAAACATTGAATAATAAACCAGTGAGAAGTGCACGTTGTTGGCTCAAAGGATTAGACTCAAATTTTGGACCAAGCAGCAGATGATTAACGCATGCTTCAAGTGCTCAAAAGTTTGCTAGCACTTGGCTATCCAAATAAAAACTTTCCCCTATTTTTGAAGTGAAGTTATAGGATACTCAATATTAGAGAAACCTTCTATAAAACAACAATAATAACCTACCAGCCCCATAAAATATCAAATATCATCAACATTTTTAGGGGCAGACCACTCCATGATGGTTCGAATCTTCTCAGGATCTACAGCTATGCCCTCCGATGAAATAATATGTCCTAAATATTGAATCTGATCTTTGGAAAAATCACATTTAATGTATTTAGCATAAAGTTGATTGTCACATAGGGTTTGCAATACTATCCTCAAATGTTTCTCATGTTCCTCCATGTTCTTTGAGTAGATTAGAATAAAATCAATAAAAATCAAGACAAACTTGTCTAAATATGGATGAAATACACCATTCATGAGACTCATGAAAGTAACAGGGCATTGGTAAGCCTGAAGGGAAATAACATGAACTCGTAATGACCAGGAAAGTTCAAAACATTGTTTTACAAATGTCTTCATCTTTAATACGAAACTGACAATATCCGGAATGCAAATCCATTTTTGAGAACACACTATCTCCTTTGACCTGATCAAGTAGATCATCAATACGGGGTATGGGATATTTGTTCTTAATGGTGAGCTTGTTTAACTGTCTATAATCAATACATAATCGCAACGTACCATCTATTTTCCTTACAAAAGGTATAGGCGCTCCTCATGGTGACACACTTGGTCATATGTAACCTTTATCTAGAAGCTCTTGTAGCTGCATCTTAAGTTCTGTAAATTCAAGCATACTCATATGATAAGGGGTTTTGGACACAGGGGCTGCTCCTGGAACTAATTCAATGGTAAAATCAATATCTCGTTTAGGAGGTAGCTAGTATTTCCTTTGGGAACACATCGATAAATTCTTGTATTATTGGCAGATTTTCTAGGGAAGGAGTATTATCCTTAGAGTTAGTATAACTCACTTGCACATCATAAATTTGACAACCCTCCCAAATACATTTTCCTAACTGGTTGGCTATGATTGTTCATAGTTTAACATCCGTTTTTTATTCCCTAAATTTCCTGTCTAGTTCCTTCTTCATCAAGGAAGCTACTAGTTTTCTCTTTGCAATCCACTAAATACCAATGTATTTCTAACCAATCCATTCTGATTATTACATCATACGAGCCTAAAGGTAATATATTTAGGTCCATTTCAATTTGTTGTTCTCTTATTTTAATAGAACAATTTTCAATCTTAGCTTTTACTCTCTGCTTAGCTCCTGTAGCTAATTGCACCAAACATGGATTTTTGAATTTAATCACTTGTAAATGACATTTTTCCACTATTTTTCAACTAATGCAACTCAAACTTGTGCTTAGATCTACCAAAATTAAAACAGAGTGGCTAGATATATTACCTTCTAGTTCTACTGTGGTGGGTTGATATTCTACTTGATTATCATCCAAATTTGCATTTATTCTAGGTATGCTTCTAGCTACTTCACCCACTGTGGAGGCTTCCTACATGTTAGCAACCTGCTAAGCTCGTGTACGATGAGGACAATTTTCATAGTAATGGGTTTCTCTACATCCCCAACATTACAGAGGGGGTTTTTGTTGTTGGTTGTTTTCTGGTTTTTTTACTACCTTCATCTGTCTGTTTTTAGTTTGTACTACGGTTTTATGTGGGTTCCTTCTAGTAAAATTGGTCTGAGGTATCTGGTGTACATTCCTTCCACCTGCAATTTTCATGTTCCTGCTACTTTTCAGAAAGCCTTTTTGCCCTTTTTTAAAGGACCCATGATGAGTGCCTTCTCCTTTTTATTTCATTTGCTGGTAACAGATTCTAGCTTTCCAAACTTTCTCATCCATCATTTTTGGGTTATCAAACTCCAACTTTTCCCTCATAAAGGCATGTAAACTACTAGTGAAATGTTGCACCTTCGCCTTCTCTTCCCCGATATATGGAATGTATCTCAGTAGAGAGGTGAACTGGGTTATGAACTCATCCTTTGTTAACCGACCCAACCTTAAGTCATGAAACTCCCTTGCCTTTTCATCATAGAATAATTTTGTCATATATTTTTCATTAAAAAAAATTGAAACTCCCTCCAAGTTACTTCTTGCTTCTCGATTTTCCAAACAATTTTAGTCTCTTCCCACCACTGGGTGGATTTACCCTGTAATTGGTATATTTCCAATTGATCTTTAAGATTTTCACCATACTCGTAGATCTGGAAGAATTTATTCATATTAATCAGTGAAGCTTCAGCTACTTCCTGAGCCTCACCATCAAAATTTGGAGGTTTTATCTTTTTGAATTCCCCTTAAAGTTCAATTTTATGCCTGTTATTCTATTTTCCTCCAGAAACATTGTCAGATCTTCCCTCATCTTGATTTCATCCTGCTCCAAGTTCCACATGGCCTTCCTTTTTCTAAAGGTATTAGTCGTGTTCCCATCGCCATAACTTGGGTTGGGCTCCCACTGATTTTGGTTATCATATAATCTTTTCAAAATCCTTTCTCGTTCCTGCTACAATTTTTCATTATCAGCCCTCAAATTACTCATTTAAGCTCGCAGTTGCTGAACAGTTTCCAACTGTGCAACATTTGCTCGACGAGACTCTTCTCCCATCTGTATCCACATTTCTTGATTGGCCTTTCCATACGATGCCTCTGGCTGGGTTGGGGGTCCAACTCCTCTCCACATCTTGCTCTTGGTTGTTTATTCATCTATGTGCATTAACACAATAATGGTTTCTTAGTTGCCCATGATTGGCCACAATGTTCAAACCTCGCTTTGATACCACATGTAACATGTACTCGTACATAACTCAATCAACCGGGTTAAAGTAAAAAAACATAATAAACATTGAAGACAAACTTTAAACTATGAATTTCACAATCAATAATAAGCGTAGATGTGTTACACATAGTTAACATGGCCCACTTATAAGTTACGAGAGTTATTGATGTAATTTGATTGATTGGGTGTTGGGAATACATTAACTCTGCATTTAATTTTAAAATATACCTTCTACTACCAACGTACCATAGTACTCTGGCGACATTTAACTATTCAAGTTATATTTTTCGAATTTGATTGCGCTCCCTTAAGGCATGAAAGTCTCGAGGCAAGAGGTAGGAAGGATACGTGTTGTACACAATCTTTCACCTTCAACGAACACATGGACACATCCGACCCATCCATCTATTCACTCCTCCATCCAACGTTCTGTAGAAAAAGGGTACTTTCATAAACTAACCCTAGCTCCATCTGCGCGCCCTATTCATCATTTTGTGTTTTGGTCCTAGGGTTTCATGTTGCATCCTGATCTCCATCTACAGAGGTTCATGGCTAGAAATTTGGCTCTTCTCCGTGCAAGTAATGGTGCTTGTATACTATTTTCAAGGTTTGAAACGGATATTTTAAGGGTGTTGAATTTAACATGCCCTGTTTGACACCTGCAGGGCTACCCCTTGTCTGATCAAGGGAGCCAACCACAGTTGTAGGTTTTTCAGTACTTAGCTCAACCACTCATCGCTATGATTTTGGTTTTCTACAATCATCTGCTATCTAGGTTAATTTTCTTCTTCGTAGAGTTTATCTGCCCTATCTCAGAACGATTCCTCTCTACTTCAGTTGAATCAACAAGCTTTATGTTTGGTTAAGGTTCAAATGTTATTTTTGTTCCATAATTCGTGTAAGTTTCCTGTTGTGCATATAGGTACAATCACTCTCACAGATTTAGGGTTTAGCTTATTTTCTCTGGAGCCCTTTCTGCTTGAAATGTCAGGTTCATTTGGGCCCTTTCTCGAACTAATTGAAGTAGTTGTAGTAGGGTCTGGTTCTCATATGTCTTTATAGTTACAAATGGAAAGTAGATATTTTATACTCAGGGTTTTATCTTTATTTTCAAATACTTGCCAGGGTTCCTCAGCTATAGGCTTGATTGGTTCTAAGGGTAGAGGTTTACTCTGTTCATAAGAACTTTCTCATTCGATTGCCATTGCTCCCCTCTCGATAGGGTTTTCTTAATGTTTGTAAAACTTGGTTACGTTTTATTTTCATAATTACTGGCCACCCGAAGTATGGCTTTGTGACCCAAAACATATATATTTCAGTTAATGCAAAGATAGATGATGATGATGTTTTCTGTTGCATTCCTAATTCGGTTTAAGAAGCACTCGTGCTGTTAGTAATATATTGTATATACATGTTCAGGTTGAACCATATTGTGTTCCATGCAGACTAGGCATTTGAATTTCTGAGCATGAGATAACTCAGTCCTTAAACTTCTTAATTTCTTTTTAAAGCTCAGTGATTACGACATGCAGTCCCTGTAAACATAATATGGAGGATTTTACCTTTTTCCTATTTTTTTTTAGCTTTAAAGCTTTTGGTGCCATTAAGAGTTAAATATTTTGTCATATTGTTATATTTTGGAGTGATGGGTCTCCATATCAAGTTCTCCATGGCAATTCATTTTTAAGTTATGACTATATATTTCTTTAAGTATTAGGGGGTTTACGGAGTGCATTACATATTTCTTGTTATATTTCTGTAATGTATTGGTCGTGGGCTTCAACTCTTCTAAAGTGATGTTCTTGGCATTGTAAAATGTACTTCTTGAAAGTTTATTTTGTTTCCTACAATATGCTTGTTTATCCCTCTAGAATTATGTATTTACTTTTAAGTACAAGTTCCTTCATTTCTAGCATTTTTCCAATAATCAAATATTATCAATACCGCATTGGAGGCACGTACGGGGTCTCCGGGGCTAGTCCATTGGCTTTTAGGGTTAAATCATTGTCTGGATGTTGGACTGTCTTAGGTAGAGTCATAGACTCATGCCCTTGAGACTAGCCAACATTCCCCTAACTAGCTACAACAAATAAATAAATAAATAAAAATACTTTATTGGTAAGAAATCATTTCAGTAAGCCATTTACAATTTTTTTTGTATAATAAACATGTTTTCTTATGAATTCATGTACTACAACCTTCTACATGGAAGGCATTTATGATAGGAACTCAACATTCTCGACTAAGGAGATATTAACTGATTGTTCTAAATGAACATTGTATAACAAGAAAAAAAAATTCTTACATGAGATATTCAGAAATTATTGCAACAATTAAGTAAGAAAATAAATAAAGTCACACATAACTTATCTTGTTTTTGTTCTGTTTTCTTATATAACTATCTTTAGAAGACCATCCTCCCAACCGCGAGTTAGGCAGTAATGTCCAAACTCCCCCCAAGCTCCTTGCTCCAAACAGTTCTTTAATTTATAATATCAAGATAACTCGTCTGAACCTCAAGACTAGTCAGTCTAGTTCAGGGCTAATATTTTCTATTTAAAAGCTTATGGGATTCCCCTGGCCTTGTTTCCAGATCAAGAACTCCCTTATTCCCAACATTACTCTACACTCGGTAGAGATCGTTGCTATTCATCATTATTCTATTTAAAAGCTTATGGGATTCCCCTGGCCTTGTTTCCAGATCAAGAACTCCCTTATTCCCAACATTACTCTACACTCGGTAGAGATCGTTGCTATTCCAATGAAGAAAAAGAAACTGAGAAAAACAACCAACCCCCTCCTCTCCTTCCCCTGGAAAAGAACGGAAGATCATAATTGTTTCTTTCAATTGTATGCAACTGTTTGAAGGTTCTTGGAATTCATTTCACGGTTCTTCATACAATTAGTTTGTTCACATGACGTTATTATTATTTTTAAATATTTACATGTCAGTTATGCATTTTACTATACCCTTCTCGAGTCTTACATTCAAGTACAAAACATAATTCAAATGTAAAAAAAAAGGTAAAACATGAAAGTTGTTGTAGTAATTGATGCATCTAGGCGTGTTACAGAACCCTGTTGGGTCAATGATGGAGCCCAAGTACACTGATATTTGCCCCAAGTATGATTTCTTTTCTTTGACATGAAGTTGAAGTGCTCAGAGGAGCTCCAGAATGCTACGAACATGTTACATGTGTTATGCCCAAGATTTACTGAAAATCAAAATGTCATCAAGATAAATAACCTCAAACTTACCCAAGTATCGCATGAAGATATCATTGACTAGTCTCATAAAAGTTGTCGGGGCATTGGTGTGACCAATTGGCATGACCATCCACTCGAATAGGACAAATTTTGTCTTGAAGGCGGTCTTCCATGCGTCAATTGCATGCATGCGTAGTTGATGGTATCTAATTGTCAAATCCATTTTGGTAAAGAAGCAAGCTCCTTGTAAATGATCGAGCAAATCTTCAATTTGAGGTAGGGTAACGATTTTTAACAGTGGCCTTTTTAAGAGCCTGATAATTGGTACTAGGCGTCATTCAGAAGATTATTTTTTGGAGTAATAAAGGCAAGGCTTTTTGGAGTAATAAAGGCAAGGGAAGCACATGGTGATGAGGAAGGTTAAATATGTACAGGATTCATTAATTGTTCAATTTGGTGTTCAATTTATATTGCCTCACAAGGATCTAGGAGATAAGAGGGAGTATTAGGCAAAGAGGCACCAAGAATAAGATCGATCTTATGTTCAATAGAACGTGGTGGGGGCAGCCTTGTGGGGGTGGAACCATCTCCAAATTCCTTAATCAAAGGAACCATCTCTTGGGGAATGGGATTGGTCAGATTGTCTCGTTAGATAGGGCGAACCTGACACAACAAAACACATTGTTTCAAGATGATTTTTGTAACTAGAGGTGTAGTGGGAAGGGAGGGGGTGGATTTGGATTTAATTGCAGAGGATGTGATGGCATATGTACAACCCTCCAATTGTAAATGGTATTGTTTTTTTTAAGCATGGTAAACTGCATTACGGATTTACTGGTAAGGAATGCCAACTAACAAATCGACACAATCAAGAGGAGAAACATCACATATTACTGTATCCTAGAAAGTGCCAATAGCAAATGTGACTGCACAATAGTGAGACATAGTAAGACGAGGGTCGTCCTTTTGTACCCAACCTAGCTCATATGGAGCCAGATGAGGAGTAGTGGGAAGTCTAAGGAAATCAAGTAAATCTTGAGCCACAAGGTTCTTTTGACTACCATTGTTAAGTATCAATGAAGCCAACTCATTTTTTATTTTACAACTATGTGTAAAAAGGCAAGTATTAGAGGTGCTAGAATGATTATTTAGCATAAGTATAATAGAGGGGTATACTTCTATAGAGATTATCAAGAGAAACTATTGGCGGAGGAGTGGGGGAGTCTAACTACTCAATCTTTGTAAGAAGTGTCTTGTTGCTACAAAGATTTTGAAGTACTCGTAGTCAACAGTGGTATGGGAGTTGGTTTTATGATAATTACCCCATGTGGGACTGTGAGAGGAGGAAGATGAGGAAGGGAATGTAGATGAAGGACCAGCACTGAAAGGGGTGGAATGAGATTGAGGGGATCAGATTCGAGGAACCACTTTACATTCTACGACCAATGCTTGCAGAAAGGCTTTATCCAAACACTCACTGCCAAACAATTCCACTTTTCTAAGAAAACTCCATAATAAACAAGAATTGAATTTAATATTGAGTACCTCAGGGTCTGAAATATGTAGTTGGATATGTAGTTTGTAGAAGAAATCGATGTAGGATTGCACTGATTAGTTCTGCGGTTGTAACCACTTTGCCAAAAGATTTTGAATATACCTGGGAGGATAGAAACGTGCCCTCAAATCCTAGAAGAATGTTTACCAAGAAGTAATGTGTGTGGGAGTAGAGATGGGCTCTATGGTCTCCCCGAGCTTTCTAACCAGATCATAATGATCTAACTGAGTATCCCACCAAGTTTGCATAATGCCTTCCCACTGTAGGCTGACAATTTGAAGCTTCATGTCTTCTGCCAAGTTGGGAATTGTTTTGAAGTAGGTGGAGAGGCTGAAAGGCCTAGAATCAACAACCTCTCCATTCATTTGGCCCGAGAATTTTGGCAATTGAAATCGGGTATCAAGTCGCATATGTCCTGGAGGACACCTTTGGTGCTGTAGAGTGAGAATCTCATCGATAGCCATTGCTAAGTCGTGAATCAGTGATTCCTCATTGGAAGAATCTCGACATGGAGGCATGATTTTCATGCACCCAGAAAGAAGGATTCTAGATCAGAATGTCGATTGAACTTTGTGTAGGATGTGAGAATGCTAGATAAAAAATTACTGTATTTTTTTTTCCACCAACCATTACATCCGATACCAATTGATTTGTATTTGATCTTGAAAAACAGAACAGATATTTCAACGTAGTAATGACAAAACAGAGCTGCAACAAAAAAGAAACGTAATTTAGAAACTGCATTCAGACATCCCATGATGATGTGAGCCAAGGATGGAGTTGCCGCTTTCCTTCTCTTTTTCCTCTTTTAGCTTTTCTTGCCCAGCTCAGTTGCGGGATGTTGCCTCTATATTCTGCTTCCTTGTCTCTTAGAGTTATACAATGGTTGCCCATGCTTATCATTTTAAAATTTAAATGACTGTGTTAGTAAATAAAAAAGTTAATATTGTTATTGAACACTATAATGAATTACCCGTAAAGGGAATCGATCGTTCGATTTTTTTCGCAATTGAAATTTTGGAGCAACATAACGACAATGTTCTTTCACAATGCACCGGGAATGCAATGGCTTCAATTTAACCGCCAAAAAAAAATGTATCCAGGGTAAGTCAAGACCTGATCCTGATCAATCCACATTTTTTCAAAGCTTTCAGCTGAAATCAAAACACTGAAGGATAGCATTTCTAAAATATATAGCGTCTTGTCATAAAGAATCAGATCTAATTTGTTATCAAGAGCCCAATTATTATTACAGAAGTATGAGAGGATGGTATTCAGTGCTTGATCAAGATCATTATAATACTTGAAGTTAATAATTACGTGCAGAGTAGAGGCATGAACGGAGCCTTCGCCCAAAGAGAGATCCAGAGCAATCCTGAACGATGGTGGCAAGTCTTGCAGTAGGGATGATGGTTGCAAGCAAATGACGAAGAGGGGTTAGAGTGGTAAAGCGATTTTTTTTATGAAATGTAGCACCGTTGAGGAAGTGATAGTTTCTTGATTAAATAGTGGTCGTTCTATTAAAGGTGGTTGAATCATAGCATATATACTATGGAGTTATATCCCTATGGGGATAGAACACATTACTCCTTAGATTGCTGAATTTATGTGAATAGCAGGTTCCAAAAATATTTCTAAATATTACTATCAGGAAAGAGATATCCTACATCTATCTTGACCACAGGAAGATTCTAGAAATAATTAACATAAGTATGCCTCTCTGTGGAAAATAATTGACATAAGTATGCCCCTTTCTCAATATATCTTGGCGAGAGCTTATCCGAGTAACCATGTCAGTCTCTGAATATAGCTTGGCGTGAGCTCCCCCTCCGATGGCGTAATATTACCCAGTTGCTGTATACGTTGTTCACGACGAAGAATATTATTTATTCCAACAAAAGTCCCAACCATCAATTTTTTTGATCGATTACAATATAGGACGCATATCGCCCAACCAGCACTAAAGGGTTTTCATAAAGAAGGATTCAAATACATCATATAGGATCATCTTGTAAGCATCAACGAAATCGGCCACCTTCATTGTGCTACTAGTACATCATCTCTATCCTATTGTGTTTGCACTTAGTACGCAGAATGCCTAATTTTAAATCAAATCTATGTTATTTTATAGCTTAATATTAAAAACGTACATATATATATAGCCCGAGGTTTCATTTGTGTTCATAATAAAAGAGGAAAGTTGGAAAATTAGTTCAACCTTGTTTAGGGACTATAGACATTAAAACAATTTACATGTTTCTTTTCATTTTATAATAATTATGTAAGAA
>APFE031067422.1:13070-23948 GCA_000404065.3 Pinus taeda | reverse complement strand
GTCTTTAGTTCTTTAGGTTTTTAATCAATTTGATCTAAATCCAATAAAGTTTTATTGAAATTGGAACTTAATTTGTGTAGTCTTGAGAATCCAAAGACTTAAAGATTTTTTCAAAACCTTGAATCTATTTATACATTTAAAAATATAATTTAAATAATAAAAATTTATATAGTAAAAGAAATTTCAAAATTTTAAAATGTATTTTCAAATTTACATTTAAAACAAATATAATTTCAAAAAATATTTATTACCTACCAAATTAACAATTTAAATTTAATATTTAAATTTTTTCAATAATTAAAATAAATTTTTACTAATTTCAACTTCATATCTCTATCTCTATCTTTTTCTTTAATGTACATGTAATCAAATTAGGACCCTGTAACTTAGTATACAAATCCAAAAACCATCTGTATAACATTGCATGATACATCAGTGAGAAGTGCACATTGTTTGCTCAATTATTAGTGTAGTATTGGACCCAGCAGGAACAAGGGGCGTTACACCTTCCCAAATGCAATAAATCGCAGCAAAGACAAGTGCTGTTCATGAATCCACTAACAAAAACCATACGCTGTATTGTTTTGGGGAATTAGCAAAATTTTGTAGTAGTCTTATTGGTGTTTAAATTTCTAGACGTGTTACTAATATGTTTATTTGTAATATAAGAAAAGTCTTATCACCAATTCCAAACTCTAAAATTTTTATATTTGAAATTAACTTGTAATATTTTAACTTCTGTATAGCCTCTTTTACTAAAAAGGTTGGTTCACTAAACAGACACATCGCTAGATTAAATCTGCAGGTCTTAATAAATAGACACATCGCTAGATTTAAGTACATGCCATGAAACGCAGGGGAGCGTTAGATCAACACCACCATTAACAATCTCCGCCCCTCAACAATAGCCAAATATGTTTCCAACTTGAGACCTTTGGCTCCGATACCACTTGTTGGAGTCACAATTGCACCAAAACCCACAGGTGTTAGTAAACAGAAACATCGCTAGATTTAAGCACATGCCAGGAAACACACAGAGGGTTGAACCTGCATGTCTTAATAAATAGACACATCGCTAGATTTAAGCACATGCCATGAAACTCACGGGAGCGTTGGATCAACACTGCCATTAACACCGCCATTAACATGGAGCTCAACAATCTCCGCCCCTCAACGAGAGCCAAATATGTTTCCAACTCGAGACCTTTGGCTCCGATACCACTTGTTGGAGTCACAATTGCACAAAAACCCACAGGTGTTAGTAAACAAAAACATCGCTAGATTTAAGCACATGCCACAGCGCCAAACACTATTTTGTGCCGCACCATTTGTGTTGCACCATCAAAGAAAGAAATTGGGTACACCTTGAGAGGGTAGTTACTCCTTTGTTGTTTTTCTTTTGGAGCATTTTCTTGTACAAGAAACATTGTATATAATAATATAATCTTTTCATAATAATATAATCTTTTCATATGCCAGTTCGAAATCCTCGGCCATGTTCTAAAATATGAGTTTATTTCTCCATTTCCATATAGTCTAGAAGAAAAGGAGTGGAATGATTCTCCATGCAAGTTTCTGTTTACTCCACCACCCCATACAATCTGCAATGTTAAGAAAATGATTATAAGGAAAATTGAAATGCATTGCTAATTTTTCCCATACCTAGATCACATGATGACACTTGAGGAACAAGTGATCATTGTTTTCCCCCTCCTGTTTGCAAATCACACATATGTTTGGCCTGTGCCATTGTCGCTTTTGCAAGTTCTCCCATGTGAGGTTCTTGTTGTGGTATACTAACCATGAAAAGAAGATGATTTTGATAGGGATATGATTTTTCCAGAAGACAAACAAAATTGGATTCTCCATACCCCTGCCACCTCTACCACATAGAGTAATATATACATTAGCCACCATAATATTTCCGGACTTCATTCTTCCCAACCACATCAGTTTATCACATTGTTCCTCCTGGCATATATCGAGTGCTTTATAGCCAGCACTAATTTTCTTCCATTCCATTGCTAGATTATTGACCATCCCCAGTTATTGTGGAGTTTTCCATATAGGGAATCTTTCCCACCATGAATTAATTAGTTGATTCCAGAAATATATGCCTTTTCCATATAGAAAAGCAAGTAAGGAATTAGATACAAGTAATTCCCGCAAGCTCCTAGAATGTGATCCACCCTAATGATGATAAAGTGTCCCGATCTCATATTCCACACCAAATGTTGAATAAAAAAATTTGAAACCTTTTGCAAACTACACCATATGGCTGATCCACATGATATACCAATGTTGTGCTTGTAGAACCAATATAGAAAATCCTAGTTTTTCATATATTCTTATCTGATCACTTTGCTCCATATACCAAACCCAAAAATAATAGGCCATAGGGATTTCACCCAAAGCGAAGCCCTGAATGAAGATTTGTGATGTTCCTGCACATCTCATAATGAGAAATAAAGTCAAACAGAAGTATTGCATGTCGCAATTTCACCGTTTCAGATACTTTTGGCAAAGCTCTTTCAAATCCGTGGGAGTGGAATGTTTTCCAAAAACCCTTGGGTAATTTTCTCCTTGCGTTTCGATTTCCTTCAACTGTGTTCATGCACTATATCTGTCCTTCTTGCTTGACAGTTTTAACTCTCTAAAATAGAGCTTGGGACTTCTTCCCTCTATTCTTCTTTGATTCTTCTCCTTCTAGACATCTTGTGGATGTATGTCTAGTTTTGCCACATAACCAACAAGTGAGTTTGTTCCATTTTCTTGCTTGGAGGTATGCAAATGAATGTCAGAGGGTTTATAATAGTGTGTTCTTGGAACATACTTGTAATAGCCCATTTTGGCTTTAGAGGAGCGGCCTTTATATTGTTGAGAAGGCCTTCTTCTTTCTTTATAGACTTTAATAGTCTGCTTATACTCCTTTTTATCCCTTTTCTTTGCTTTCCTTCTCTTGACCAGAGGGTCATCAACTGTGAGTCCATATTTACTGCAGATAGACTTTCTGTCTGGAAGCTTTGAAAGTTTTTCCAAAGAATTATTTACTTTGGAACTGGTGCATAAGCTTACCAATGTGTTTGTAATGTGAGAATAAATCTCACCCCAAGTATATGATTCAAATGGAAACTGGAAAACTTCTTGCAACCTAATATAATCAACAAATTTGGATAGAAGAGTAGCAAGATATACCTGTTTCCATAAAAGATTCTTTGAATCTTTCACTTCATAGATTCTTTGCATCTAATCTTGGTGAAAGTCTTCATATTGTGACATCTTGTGGCACGTGCGATTCATGAGGATAACTTCATGCTTATTTGCAATCTTCGTTTCATTGCCACACCAGTGTTCTAAGATCATGGAGGTTAAAGCTCCAATCATGTTGCTTGTAGATGAGAGCCATCTGAATTGTGAATCACATCCCCTGCTTCATCTTTAAGCACTTCAGCTTCCATTTTTATCAGTAATTTTGGAGATGATTCAATCTCCCACCACCTGAGCAGTGTTCTTGTAAAACATTGAATAATGGTCTTGCATGCTTCAATTTCAGTCTTGCCTCTGAGACACATGAGTTTATATTTTGTAAATATCATGTCTATTAATTATATAATCTGACCAACACTCAGATTATTAATATTCCATTCTCTGTGTGATTTAGGGAAGAAAGTATGAGCTTCAGAAAGATTGCCTTTTCCTTCAAGATCAAGTGCAGGATATTTATTGAACCTACTTTCTAGAGGTTCATATATGGGAAGAATCTGAGAATCAGATTCTTTGTTCTCTTCTTTTTCTTCTTTGAATAAAGAGGCAATGGTAATTTTTTCTGTGGCCTCTGTTTTTTTTGTAGAAGACGTGGCTACCTCTTTAGGAGATAATGTCGGGAACCTGTTGTTTGGTTTAACAGGATCTTGAATCTTGATATTTCTTTTGTAGAGAAAAGAAGTGGGAACTAGTTTATCAGTTTTAGGCAGGCTCATCTTTTCAACCTTTTGAGTTAAACCAGTGATTAAGCTTCTAGTAGTACCCATGTGGTCTACTATCTTTTCCTCTACTTCTTCTATCTTATTTAAAGATTCTTTGGCATAAGATATAACAACAGATGAAGTATATTATACATTATTGAGGTTTCTGTTCACCTCATTCAGAGAGACTTGAACAATGTCAAAAATTCCTTTATTTTCGCAGTCTTTGCTGAATTTATTTCTAAGCCTTTTATTGTTGTATTGGTCAAGATGATCTATTCACTGGTCTTTTGAATTCTTCCATCTATTCCTAGAGCATTATCATCTTTTTGAACCTATGGGATAGCCTTCGCTGCATTCTGATTCTCTCCTATGATAATTCCTCGGTAAGGGGGAAAAGTAGATGGATTCTCTACTCTACTGCCATCTAAAGAAATCCAAGCATGTTTGGTGGATGATGAAGAAGACGATCCAATTAACACAACAACAGGGGAAACATTCCTTTTCCATTCGTAAAAGGAAATCCAGGAATTTGTCACTTCCATGTAATGTTTGCAATCCTGGGATAATTTAATCCTCTCCTCAATGGTATGATTAAGACCAAACTGCTCTGCTTCTGGATGGGTGAATAAGTCCCAATTCAACATAGCTTTCATCCATTTGGAACTTATTTCTAATTTCAAGCAGCCATTCATCAGAGTAAAGAACTTGTGCATCTCCATGACTGCAGGCTTTTTATAGTCATTAGGAATAGGGCCAAATCTACATGAAAGGATTAGACTCTTTGCTTGCTATAAATAGCCTAATCCATATTTATGCTTAGCTAGCCTCATTGTACTAAACATTTCTGTCAATATGGGATCTTCTCCTTCTAGAGTAATAATCTCATGCATCATCAAGACACGGTCAGACTCTGGCTCATGAGGAAAAGGGATCTCTGAACATTTTGCATTTGGGCATGGATTCACTGATGTGGAAGGAGAGGCTTCTCCGATTCTCAGATGATGATTCTCATGAATGACATATTCAAAAAGAGTACATAAATTTACAATTGATTGGCACTCTGAACATTTGACTTCTAAATAATTAAAATTGACAAGCCGGGCAAACTCAAATAAAGAAATGTGTTGACAGGAAACTGAACTTGAATTAGTGGTATCAACGACGGATGGATCACGATAAAACTGGGAACTTTTGCAGGCTCTTTCAATTCCTCTGTAATCAATGGTGGATCTTCTAGGGAAACATAAAATTGCAGAGGGTTGGTTCTCTTGGATATCTGCTGAGGTTATTCTTTTAAAAGTTGGAGGCTTGGGATTAGAAACTATTCAGTGTTTTGGGAATGTGAGATCCTCCCAACGAATGGTCTGATGTTCTATCTTTTGGTTTTTAGAATCTGTTAGAACAACGACAATTGCTTTTGAATCTCGACTAGTTGTATGGCGCACAGCCGGACATAAGGTATTTGTGTGTCGAAAACATCCTCTGGTTTGAATGGCTATATTATGTCTTTTCTGGTGCATGTCAAATCCGGTAGTTTGGATTTGCAACTGCAAGATCTGATCTATTGTTTCGTCAAAGACATAGACTGAAAAATTAGGATAACAATCAAAATTTATTGGGCCATGTGACAGAGGGAAAACTGTACCTCCTATTAAAGAATTGGTATATTTGTTATGGGTAAGATCTCTGACTGTGGCTAGCACAGAAGTGTTTAGCCCTTGATGAGTCAGAGGATTGATCCCAATCCTTATGCATCCCAAGTGAAAATATTTTGTGTTTAACCTTTTAGCTTCGGCCTTTAAAGCTTTTGGATCCAAAAGAGGGATAGACTGGATATTGTCAGAATTCTCTTGAATCTGACTAATAGACTCTTTAATACTTATTCTAGTGGTGGCTTTCAAATGGAAAATAGACAAATCATCATAAAATTATGATGTTGAGATACTAGGTAATTGCCATCGAGCAGAAGGTTGTGGCTCTTCATATTCTAGTTCGACCTGGTTTAGAACACAACTAGAACTTAATGCAAACATGTCTCTGAGTGGGTTTTCTATTGCATAAGACTCTTTTTCTTCTAATTCATGGAAGGATATAGACTTCCTGAATGGATGCATTAATACAAGTGATGATTTAGAATTATACCAACCTCTTGAACTAGACGTTACTGGCTCTGATACCAATTTTTCCAGGGGCTTCCATAAAGCTTGTTACAGTGCTGCTACAGTGCTGCGTGCTCCGTGCGCTATGTTGCCATGCTCTGCTATCTTGGCCTTGTTTTGTCTCTTCATCTGTCTTCATTGATCGACCTCTGGTGAACTTAGTGTGAACCTACTCGGATCTTTCACACTCTGCGACCTTACACACGACTTCCTCGCCTTTCAATGGTCTGTCATCCCTTCGAACCTTTGGCGAACCCCTAATGAACTTCGAGTGAAGATTATGAGACAACTACTACATAGTAGACGAATTATAAAATTGCACAGGTATTCAAATGTGGAAAATTCCTTCTCATATTATTTCTCAGAAATGGATATAGATTATAGATTACAGAGAGTATTCCTTACAGAGATATACTATTGTTGCATTTATTGGACTTCTGCTTTTCACTGAGGAATAAGCATTATCGAAGGCCTCCTGGAAACAAATAGGCTCTGCCTAAGAATATACAGACTCAATTGGTATGCAGACTGACATCAGACTTCTAATAGATCTGGCCACTTTAGGTTCTTACCAGTGCCAAGCACACTGATACGCAGGCTTCTCAGATCTCTAAACTCTAAGACTCTAACACATTCCGAATGAGAATGCCTCAAAAATGAGCCTTACTCTCAATTTATAACAAATGAGAGGGGACAAACATTACTGTAGGGCATCAAACAAAGGGTCATAATCATTGCTTTAAGGTAACACCGAGGTGACATCTATACAAAGATTCTTGGTCTGAAAAAAGTAAAAAATCTACAAAAAATATGTTGTCTATAATGTTTACAAAGTGGATACTTTTGTCCAGCAAAGCCCACCAGAAAAGCTAGCCACAATTAAGTCCTTGTGACTGGACAACATTATTACAATAATGGATGCTTTTGTCGGTTAAGCCCATGAGAACAGTCAGAATACAGTAATGTCAGGGAATCTATGCTTTTTTGTAAAATAATTCATCCCATGCTTTGGTGAAAATCCTCCGAACAATCATAGGTTTCCCTAAAATGATTTGATGTTTCACTTTAGTTAATACAAGCCATTCATAATGGCGGGACATGTATTCTTTTAAAGTTTTATTCTCATCATGAAAAAGAGACCAATCTCCTGTCGTCATTTCTTTGACAGTTTTATAAGGTATATGGAAGCAATCTAGGATGTTGTGTTCGAAACAAATATCATAGTGGAATCTGTAGTATGCTTCATGATAGAGTGGGTCCATTGCTATTCTGTTAACACCGTAGTCGGCCCACCATTTTTGTAGCCAATCGCATTGTTGATTTCTTTGCATTATTCCCATTGTACTAAATTTTAATTTAATATAATGGGTTTCTTCTTTGTCATCTACATTCAGAAAATCACACTACAACTGTTTATATGCTGAGAAATCATATACTGTGTCTGGAAAGATTATCTTGGGATCTCCTCCTCACCATACTGTAGAGTTCTAAGTAGGCATGGCCCATACAAGATTTCTGGTATGATTTATGCATAAATATTTTTCATAAATCCCATGGCGAATTCCTCCACGTGACCAAATTCCTGAGATATCATGAAAATCTCTTTGAAGGGCATCTTCTGCACACAATGCATCTCTTTTGGCTTTTGTGTAGATCATGTCATGAATCCATCTACTCCCTTTTGGGTACACCCTTCTTTCTGGTACAAGATGCTGAATGTCAGTATGCGCTTGCAAATTGGCATCTAATAATTTTGTATTTCTCAATTGCCAGGTTGGCTTCCACTCGTCTCTGTATTATTCCCAGTCCTGGTTGTCTGGTATTGTACAAAGGCTTCCTGTTTTTGGCTTTGGTCCCATTTTGTAACAATGACCATTATATGTTCTTATGGCTGGATAAGTTCTCTGCTGAGTAGTAAATAGTTCTTTGTGCCCTTGATATGCTCAACTTGAAAGTCGAAGTTGGCAAAGAGTGATTGCCACCTAGCAAATTTTGCCTCTCCTAGTTTCTTGATGTCCTTAGTTAAAACTTTCTGCAAAGTTGAAGCATCTGATCGAAGCAAGAATTGTCTATTTATTAAATGGACATCGAATTTGCTAATGCAGTTCCATGCAACTTTTACTTCTTTCTCAATTGTGGAGTAATTTTGCTCAACAGGATACCAGGTGCCTGATGCAAACTGGACAATTTGTTCAGTGCCATCTTTTCTCTGCTTTAGGATACCTCCCCATCCTATATTACTGACATCTGTTTCAACAATCTTAAATGCACTGTCATCGGAGACATATAGAATAGAAGAGACTTTACCTTGGCTTTGATGTTCTGAACAGCTCTGGTGTGTTCTTCCGTCCACTGGGGTGGCTCTTTTTTAAGCCTCTTATGTAATATGCTCCTATCTGTGGCATAATCCTTGTAAAAGTTATTGACATAATTTAAACAACCCAAAAACCTTTGAAGCTGGTTTTTGTCTATAATCCCATTGCAAAGCTTATTACCCACCGGCTTAGTCCACATAGAAAGCCTTCGTGACTTTTCTTGGACAACAGTACATGTAATCATCAAGCATTTCGAACCCTGCAAAGAAGGTAATCATAAATGGAGCTGGTGTCCATCAATGCAACTATCAAGTGATGTGCATGAAGTGGCATTAATTATTTAGAACCGAGAATTTAAACAAAAAGCAGTGACAAAACTTAAAATGGATATTTAAATAAAAAAAGATATAAATTGGTAGGTTCAACGTTGAATTTGCTTATAGATACCAATCTTATGACTCATTTTACAATCAAAATAATTTAATTTTTTAATATTTTTTAATTAAGTGTAAAAGAAAAAAATGTTATAATTATTTTGAGATATATTTAAACCGTCTAACCTCACTACTACTAAAAATATTTCATACATGTTCAAGAGAGGAAAGAAAGGTGGAGTTGATAGATAGAGAGACACATAGAAAGATAGAGGTGGAGAGACACAGGGAGTGACGAGAGAGACAAAGGAGGGGGCGAGGGAGACAGAGGGAGGTGGGATAGAAAGGGAGAGATTACTTGAGAGATATGAGAGTGGGAGGGAATAGGGAGAGGTTACTTTTAGATATAAAGTATATAATTTATTTGAGCCTTAATCAATCTAAGCTTCAAGTGAAGTGAGGTGATTATCACTAACAATAGTTGCATATAAATTACATGGACACAACGTAATGTTCACACACATGTATAGAGGATATACATCTGGAAAATTAGGTTTATGATGCTAGGTGTTTATGATGCTAGGTGAGTGCACAATAGTGTATATGATAATGGTTTAATGGAAAATTATAAGTGAGTTCAAAATTGGAATAAATAACATTAAAATTGGTTACCATTTTTTAATGTGTTTATGTAAACAATGTAAACTTTGAAATGTGAACTGTAAACTCAAAAAAGGAACTCTAGCAAAAAAACATGAAAAACAATGCTAAAAACGAACTAGAATAACACTTTTTTTTTTAGAGTAAATTTTCGACATGGTTTAAAAATGGCAGTGAAAACCAATTTTTTGTGCAAAAAACACCTTCAAAGCCAAAAACAAAAAGTGTTGATGATGGAAAAACACTTTATTTTTTCTAGGGTAAATTTTCAACATGTTTTAAAAATGGCAATGAAAACAATTTTCTTGTGCAAAAAGCACCCTCAACACCAAAAGTGTTGATGATCAAATAACACTTTATTTTTCTAGGGTAAATTTGCAGCATGTTTTAAACATGATAGTGAAAATTAATTTTGTGTGCAAAATTTGTGCAAAAAATACCCTCAAAGCTAAAAGTGTTGATGCTGGAATAACACTTTTTTTTTCTAGGGTAAATTTTCAACATTTTGAAATAATGGTATAAAAGATTTTATCATGACTCCCAAAAACATTAAAATTTCAAAAACAATAATGAAAACATTAAAAAATAAAATAAAAACAATGAAAAAAAATATATATATATATATATATAATATATATATTAAAACTAAATAAATAAATCCAACATAAAAAAAACTACTAAATTTAAGATTAAAAAACAGTTTATAAAACTAAAGGAAATACTAAAATAAAAATAAAAAGAAAAAGAAAACCAAAATAAATAAATAAATTAAAAGCACAAACTCAATAACATAGGTGATCATAAACTTCCTAAGCTAGAATTAAATTCCAACCAAAACCACCTAACGCTCAAACGGGGGTGGCAAAAAGACACAAGAGCCTGGTTAAACTATTGGGAGATCAACGAGAATGATGCATTGCAAAACATTAATAACATTAAAGATATTGTTACTTCTAAGTTCAAAGAAAAAATGTGGTGTGAGAAAGATTTATTATAAGCAGGTCATCAACCCCACCCTAGAAGATCAAAAGTATTTCTCTATTTTAACTAGCTTAAAGAAGAAAATTAATATAGCAAAGATTAAAACGAATTCTCATGAGCTCCATAGTGAAACAAGGCATTGGGCAGTTCCTAAAACACCATGGATTGAAAGGATCCACCATCTATGTGAGAATTGGAACATCGAGGATGAAAACCACTTCCTCTTAGAGTGCCCCACATACAACCACATTAGATCTCAGTTTTACAATCTTTGTTGTTACAATATTGACTTTCCTAACCTTTTACAATGTCAAAATTATAGTGAGCTCGGGAGGCTTCTCTCCAAGCTTTTTGAGCATAGGAATAAAATCTTAAATCAAAATAAATAATTCGTTTCTTTAGGTCCGATAGACCTATGTTT
>APFE031067422.1:0-12524 GCA_000404065.3 Pinus taeda | reverse complement strand
TTAATCTGGTGTGTTTTAAATTTTTGTTTTTTAGTTTTTTTTGTTAATGGTGTTTTAAATTTTTTAGTTACTTAATTTTAAAGTTCTTATGGTTTAGGAAATTTATTTATTTATTGTATGTCAAATTGTTAAAATCTTATAAAAATGTAATGTTTAAAAAAAATATCCACACTTAATACATTAAAAAATTTGAAGTGTCAAAAATAATCCCTCTAAAAAAGGTTGACGCTTCAAAAATAAGCCCTCTAAAAAAAATTGATGATGCATCAACATGTTTCAAACTCAGCATGAAAATCACTAACATTTAAAAAAAAAATGTTTATATTTGATACAGAAGAAAATTTAAAGAGTTCTGAAAAAAATGTATTCTGCATTGCAACTTTTCAAAATTGGGTATCGTTTCAAAGTTTACATTGTTTGTATTTATGGTAAAACTAAAAATCAACAATCTTATTTTTTTATATAAACTAGGTTACACCTAGATGGTCAAATCTTTTTGCACTTTAAGAAAGGTTTGCATTTCAAGATATTTGATCCTTCTCGGTCCTTGGTAGATCTAGATTTATGATAAATCTGAATTATGATAGATCTAAGCTAGTATATATATAGAAAAAAATCTAACAAACGTCTAAAAGAATCAAATTTTTTGATATACAAATTTGTTTAGAAAAAAATTAAATGCTCTTAACAATTTACTAAATTTATAATTAAAATAACATTTAACTTTATGTGCATTTATATATTCTTTCATATACCTGTAATACAATTAGACACCTATAGATTAGTATAAGTGATGACACGCACACATGAAGAATCATCTGTGTACCTTTTGTATTGTTTATTCATTTCATCTGTGTTCCCCAAAAGTTTCTGGAGCTGCTTAATCCAGGCCTCAACAACTAAACCATTACCATCAAAAATGGAATTTAGTCGTTCCTTTATTATTGTGATGGTGGGCCCAATCCTCCTAACTGCATTCTCTAGACATTCCAACTGTACTGGGAAGGACATGAGAATCTTATCTGTTCAACTATTATTCCCATCGCAGGGTCTATTACCCAATTGATTAATCCAAACAGAAATCCATGCTCCTCCATGATTTTCTTAGAAAACGATATATGCTATCACCAAGCGTTTTGAACCCTACAAAACCCTGCAAGGGACGAACTTATAAATGGAACCGAGGTCCATTACAATGAAACTAAGTAGTGATATGCCCGAAGCGTGTAGTCTAACAAGGTGGAGGAGTTTCCCGGAAAGTTATGGAAATTCCGGTCATATTTAGAGAAAATCTGGCAAGGATTTTTGTAAATCTAAATTATAGTTGTTAAACTTCAAAATTTTAGGTGTCCTAGACGTTTTTGATGGTGTTGAATCCATTTCCACCATAAAAAACACAATTCAAGCATTGTCTCTACAAAAAAATTTAAATTTCTTTTACCCGAATTCGGACCACTTTTAATTGGCCGAACAATTCTTCCACCTCGTTAGATGACTCCTACATGAAGTGGCAATGCTGATCAGCATTAAAGAACTAAGCACTTAAATGAAAAGTAGCGATAAAACATCATACATATAAAAACATAATAAGACATAAAATGGATATTTAAATAAAAGAAAATATCAATTATGAAATTTATCATATTAACAAATAAATATTTTTTATTAAAATTATTAGGAAAATCTACCATCTAACAAACTAGTGATGTAGATAGTTATTATCGATTGTTATGGAGTGCAAAGTAAATAATATTTTTTTGCTGAAGCAAGAATCACACCTTCTATTCATATGAAGCTAAAAAAAAGTTGGTTACATAAAATACAACATCCCCAAAGGAGCAGAATGCCAAAGAGTTAATTGGCGCCCTGTGCTTTGGAATCTGAGCCAACTGCTCAAGATCCTAGCTAAGGGCCCACAAAACAGAACAACCTTCTAAACAAAGACAAGTGAAATTAAGAAGTAATTAAGCGGACCTGATGAGGAAGTAAAGACCGTGGTGAAAAAATTTCGGGTCCGCCAGGTAGATAATCTTCAAATAGTTGTTCCCCCCGAAATTCTCTGATCCCACTCCTAAGCAAGAACGTGCAAGGAAGATATCCCGATCCACCAATTAGCACAACAAACCTTAGTCGTAAATCTGCTACCACTAGATCCTACGGCTGTGAAGGATATCGAGTTGGAAAGAAGAGCGAGGAATACCCACCCGATGAAGGCGGTATTCTCTCTCCTCCTTGACCCACGTGTTGAATGGTTGGTGGCATCGGAAGCATTTTTGTTAAGTCACTTATGGTAATGCGAACGCCCAAAAACCACTATAACTGTAGCAAAACCACCTTGTACTATAGCAAAGCTCTTGATGCCACCTTTTGGTTTTGCGCTCTTTCTCCTCTGCCTTCCATCCATCTGCATGACCCAAATATGCCAGTTCTCGGGTCATCTGTTTGTCAAACCCTTAACATCCATCAGCTTAATTTTCAACTGGTTGCTTCCCCTTCATGTACTAATAATGCTCCCTATCTGCGCAAGCCAGAGTTTAGCAGTCCTCACATAGTTGTCCTACAGGAACCAACTCCCACGAGTAGCACTTGTTGTCTCTTGTACATAGCACCCCTTCGTTAGCTAGCCAGTTTGCCACTCTGTTGGCATTTCTGCACACATGAACAAAGCTAAGAGTTCTAAGTGTTCTTAGGTGACATTGAATTTGGTGATAGACCTGCAAAAGTCTCCAGTGGTTCGAAACTTTGTCAGGTGATGTGCCAATGCTATCCTTTTGACCGAATTAACTGTTAATTTCGAGTCTGCCTCTATGATTGTGTTATGTAAATTGTGATCAATCAGAATTTCTAATCCTTGCTCAATGGCCATGAGTTCTGCCATATTATTAGTTGCCCTCCCCAAATGACTGTGAAAGATGACTTTTGTATTGCCCTCTTCATCTCTTATGACTCCTTCGTAACCAGCATCCCCAGGGTTTCCTTTTGAGGCTCCATCTATGTTGAATTTCAAAAATCCATGGGGTGGGGGTTGTCAGAAAGCCTTTCCTTCTGATATGTGCCTTTCTTTCTTTTTATGCCCTACGGAACATGTGACTGGAGCTCCAACAATTCGAGAATGTGAGCATCCCATTGACCAGGGGGTTTCTCAGGTGGTTGCTTCAACAAGGCATTAACTGTTTCTTTGAGCTATTTTAGGATCTGAGCCATGATGCTTTGTGTTGAGCTAGATTTAGCTTTGAAGATCCTATTGTTTTGTTCTTTCCAAACATCCCAAATCAAAAATATTGGAATCAGAGTCTAGGCTAAATTAACTGTCTCATTATCTGAGAAGTTTTTCCTCCAATTCTTTAAAGTTTTAATAATGTCATTTTTGTTCCTGACTGTTTGGTTGAAGATAGAGGCCACCCAATTCCATAAGGAGGAGGTGAAAGAGCAGAGGTTGAGAAGGTGATCCATAGTTTCCTCCTGTAGACCACATAACTAGCATCTTGATGGACCAACAAAACCTCTCTTTCTAAGATTTTCCCAAGTTAGAATCTTTTTATGTTGTACTAGCCACATGAACAATTTGATCTTCATCTAGTGTGGGTTGTTCCAAAGATCTTTCCAAGTTTTATCAGGGCTTGGATAGTTAAGTCTAGTGGCTATTCTTTTGGCTTCTTTAAGGTTGAACATGCCCTCATTGTTTCTCCCCCATCTTAGTAGATCATTCAAGGTTGAAGTCAAAATTTGCCTCGTTTCCAGAATCGCTTCAAGAACTTTAGCTTGGGCCTTCAAAGGGGTTTCTTCACTGTAATATAGCATCTTCCAAATTCTCCATTTACCAATGTCTTTTGACTGATCCCAAAAGTCAATTACCCTTTTCAATCCTTTATTAATGGCATCATTTTTTATGATGTCTAGTCCTTCTCTACATAGGTTATATTCCTGCTACCAGTTGTCCTCACAGAACCAGGCTAGATTCCCATTTCTGATCTCCCAGAAACTATGTTTCTGAACTAAGGCTCTGTTCTCCCAAGCATTGTTCCAAATATGGGAACCCTTGATGTGTCCTATCATTTGAATGTGGCCCCTTTCCTGCCAGTCTATTGAATATTTCTGTTTCCAAAGCTTAGCCCATAGGTTTCTCATTTCCTTTAGCCATCTCCACCAAATTTTTGCCCCCAAAACTTTGATTAGAGTGTCCGGGTCATCGAGACCCAAACCACCATGGGTTTTGGGTTTGCAGAGCTTGTCCCAAGCTACCAGAGCCCATTCTTTTTCTCTTCCCCTTTACCCCAAAGCAAATTTCTTTGGATATTCCTAATTTGCTGTAAAACTCCTATTGGGACAAGAAGGGCTGAAAACATGAAAATTGGAATGGTTTGTAGTACAACCTTTGTAAGAATTAACCTTCCTGCTAAATTCAAGGATTTTCTAGTCCAATTATTGACTTTGTCCTTCAGCTTATTTGTAACTAACTCCCAAACTTCCTTACTCAGAGGTTTATCAGTGAGAGGCATTCCTAGATATTTGGAGGGAAGACGATCTCTTTGAAAGTTGAGAATTATGGAGAGGTTTCTATGAATAGAGATACCAGTATTGAAAAAGAAAACTTTCAATTTTGAGAGGCTTACCTCAGTGCCAGCAGCCATTGCAAAATCATGCAGGATTTGTTTGAAAGCTTTGGCTTCCTTGACTGTGGGTATGCCCTGTAGCATGGTGTTGTCCACAAATTGCTGATGAGTCAATGTATCCCCATTCTGAGTAAGTTTGAGTCCCTAGATTCTTCCTTCCTCCTTGGCTGAAATGATCACCTTGCCCAATCCTTTCGTCATGGGAATGAAGAGGAATGGGGAGAGAGGATCTCCTTGCTTGAGGCCTCTTGATGGCCTAAAGGTTCTAGATGGAGAGCCATTAAGAAGGATTGAACAACTAGCAGTGGTAACCAGGGCCATGACCCACTTTATCCAATTGTGGTCAAAGCCATAAGCTTTAAGAAATTTCTTGATGTAAGACTAGCTTAGCTTATCATAAGCTTTCGCTATGTCTAGCTGTATTATCATACTTACTCGCTTATTGGTCTTGAGGGAATGAACCACTTTGTGAGCTTGAATGATATTATTGAGAATTTGTCTACCTTCCACATATACAGTCTGCTCCTCTGACACGAGCATTGGAAGAAGGGGTTTGAGTCTGTTAACGATAACTTTGGAAATGATTTTGCACACCACATTGCATAAATCTATGGCTCTGAATCTGTCTGGTGTCATGAATTTTTCCTATTTAGGGATTAGATCTATGAAGGATCCATTGAGTGCTCTCAGAACTGTTCTTGATTTTCTCGAGTCCTCCACTACATAAAGATTGTCATGTTTGACTGTTTCCCAACATGTTTTGAAGAAGTCTACATTGAAACCATCCAGGCCTAGAGCTTTCCCATTGTGCATCTCTTTGATTACTTCATTGACCTCTTCTTCTATTACTAGCTTGTTGAGATTATAATTATCTTCCTTGGTTACCAGTTTTGGAATATGCTGAGTGAATCTCTTAGTGAATTGAGATCTGTTTCCAATGGTCTCCTCTGCTATGCTTTGAAAATGATGTACCAGAACAAATTCCATTTCCTTGTGAGTATTTAGCTCTTTCCCTTGAGGATCTGTGAGTTTTGTGATTCCATTATGAGCCCTGTGTTTCATGGTAGATTTGTGAAAGAACCTAGTATTTCTCTCCCCTTCTTTAATCCATTGAACTCTTGATTTCTGTCTCCAGAAGATTTCCTCCTGCTGGCATCTATTGTCCCATTCTTGTTGAAGAGAGTCGGCTTGCATTTTCCTTTCCTTTGTGAAGCCTTCTGTGATGAGAATTTGATTAGTTTCCTGTAGTTTTTTTTCCACTTCTCTTTTGGCTTCAAAAATATTGCCAAACTCATTTTTGTTCCATTCTTTGAGCCTTAGCTCAATGTGTTTGAGTCTTTGTTGCAGGAGGAACATTTTTGTGCCTTGGGTGGGCATGTCTTCTGCCCACCATTTTCCAATATTAGTGATAAAGTCAGGGTGAGTGAGCCAGACATTTTTGAACCTGAAAGGTTTGTTCCTCGGGGTGCCAATAAATGAAGCTTCCAACTGGATGGGCCTGTGGCCCAAGCCTCCAAAATGAAGGATAAAAGTTGTCATGATACGACCAAAGAGAAGGAGATCGTCCAAGATTATAAATTTGTCTAGTTTCGAGGCAACTTGGGAAGTTCATCCTCTCTTGTTATTCCATGTGAAAGTACCATTTATTGTGTCCATATCCACCAGTCTCATGTTGTTTAGGAAGTTCTAGAAGGAAATTGAGTCTTGTCCAAGTGTTTTGGTCCATCCTTTTTTCTCTGTGAGAGATCTTATCATGTTAAAGTCCCCTCCCAGAATCCAGGGGATTGTTGGGTGTCTCTCTCTCAACTCCTCTAGAGAGGTGAGGAGCCTGAGTTTGTCTTCAAGAAGATGAGGACCATAGACATTTGTGATCATGTAACAATCCTTGTCCCCCAAAGGTTGTATAACCATTGAAAGGTGGTTTCTAGATGCCTCAGCATCCAAGATCTCAAATTTCTGAGGATTCCATAGAGTAAGAATTCTCCCTGCTGTATTATTTGCTTTGACTTATAGGTACTCATATTTGATAAGCCATTTACTATGTATTTCTCTAATCTTGTCTACTTAGCATTTTGTTTCCTGTATAAACATCATGTCTGGTTTTTCTTCTTTTATTCTGTTACTGAGATTTCTTTGTTTTCTTTTACTTCCTAGTCCTCTAATGTTCCAGGCTATAAGCTTCATAATGATGGGTTTGTGAAAGAGTAACTGGTGAGATCTTTCATCTTACCTGAATTAATCATGAATTTCCCACACTCTGACAGAAGTTCAGTCTGTCTCTTTCTTCCTCTTTTCTTGCCTGGGTTTTGGGTGGAGTGTCTTGATGTAATCTCCATTGATTTAACCCCTCTGTTCCCCTAGATGTCATGGTTCCTTTTGACTCTTGCATCCTTTGTTTGAGACATTCGAAGGAATAACTGTTGTACTCTGTCAAACTCCTCTTGTGGCAAAGAGTCAATCCCTTTGTTGGTTCCCTGCTCTAGAAACTTTTCTAGTCCAAGGTTCTCCCTCTCAAGAATCTCCTGTAGGTCTTCGTCCTCCATACCTCCTTCGCTTGGGGTCATCTCATGGTCCCTGCCAAGTTCCATAGTGCTTGGTAGGTTTCTTTTTGTTCATTGTATTCCTATATGATTTCCATGTTGTCCTCTTTTTCTTTCTTTGTATGAATGTCCTCCGGTTCCTTGTTCGTTCCATTTTCCACCCCTCTTCTTCTAAAATCTCGAAACTGTTATGACTTGGTAGCTTGTTCTCACTAGGTTTCTTTTGGTACCTTTTCCCCCTCCTTTCCCTCTACCTCCCACTTTGGTAAAACCTTCAGGGTCTTTTCCTGTGTTGGTTTTCAAGTTGTCCTCCCTTTTGTTGAGTGGGCAGTCTCTGAAGAGGTACCCATGTTCATGACATTTACGACATCTAAATGGGATGTGTTCATAGTAAACCACTTGTACGCATTCCTCATCATATACTTCTGGGATGACTTCATCTAGGAGTGCTCCCGATAAGTCCATTTCTACACATATGCAGGCAAAGGAGGTATATTTACCTCGCAAAGTCGCCTATGATATCTTTATAAAATGCCCTAATTTATTTCCTATAGCTTTTAAGGATTCTGGTAGCCAATAATATAAAGTAAGGAGTATACTCTAATCCATACCGAGACCGATGTGAATGTTTCTCACTCCGGAACAAAATTCATCACCCAAGGTCGCATGTAAAGGCCTGCAGCAGCATAGAAGTAGGGTCCTCCTTTGAAAACTCTGTCTTTGTCCTCCATGTTAGTGAAAACCACTATGAAAAATCCCTTGGACCCAAGATGTAGATTTATTTCTCCCTTCGGTTTCCAGTTGTTTCTTATCCATGTGTATAGTGCTTTCTCCATGGGCCATATACCCATAAACTTACATATGACCGCATAAGTCGCCATGTGATCTCTGTGCACCTGTAGTGCAGGATCATTTAAGACCACCAGGGGTTTAATGTTAGACCTGGGCTTGCAAGGTCCCATCGTAGATATGTTCTCCGTTCTCTGACTGTTGTCTCCAGATTTCGTTTCCCTCCTAGCCTCCTTGTGGGTCCCTTCCTTTTCAAGGGATTACTGCTTTCTGGCTTTTGAGTACCGGTTGTCTTTGTCTCTGCCTCCGTTGGTCTCCAAAAATTGTTCAGACTCGTCTCTTTGCTTCTGTTTGAAACCATGTTACTGTAGGAGGGAGTGGAGCTCCCTCCTCCATTCCCCTCCATAGTTACTAGCTTGCTTTTGTCACCCCCTGTTCAAAACCCTCGTTGCTAAGTTCGCTCCTCACTGAGTGCAAAGTAAATCATCATAATGAGTGAAGAAATAATTTTACTTAGAATTATTTGTTAGTGGTTAGTAAAGCGACATGCTTTTATTTTAATCAAATATATTTGAATTTGGTTTAGTGAAAAATAATTTTATTTAGAATTATTTATTAGTGGTCAGTAAAGTGATATGTTGTTATTTTAATTAAATATCTTTGAATTTGAGTTAGTGAAATATTTTTTTATATCTAGAAAATACAAATTTTCAATAAAAATAATTTTAAAATTATTAATAATTATATTAATTTTTTTTTGTGTAAATTGTGCTACTTCTAATATTATACAAAAAGAGTTACAAAAAGGATTACATCCGCCATGCTAAGATGGCTGTCGCTGAACAGTTTGAGCTTACTATGACTAGACATGAACATGAGAAACTGTAGAACGATGAGACTGTCCACTGACTCCAGACCCAAACCCATATGAAACTAGTTACATGCCAAAAAGCTCCCAATCCCTGCCGAGGCGAGGGGGAATTTTACAAACATTGAGATTCCAGACATAATAGACATAGAAGACATAACAGACACAACATACTTCAACGAGAATCGACCCAAAACCATGACTGACTCATAACCTCCAGTGCGCACAATGACCACCGTGCCGACATTCTGAGGCTGTGAGAGCGGTCTCCAAAACAACCAAGCAACAGGCTTACGCATCCACGGAGGTGGATGGTTGCTCCTCCACCACGGGACATGCATACGGATCAGAGGCACTTGAATCTGTGTAGGGGGGATCGTTCCTTGCAGGCTGGCTTGTTCCCGCCAATGCTCCCACCACCGCACCCGAGGCTTCCGCAGGCTGCAGTCGAGAACTCTGAACAGGCAAGGGTGGCCGTGGCTCCGCTAGGACCTCTGGCATGGCTGCGTGCTCACATTTCTCGATCCGAACTGTAACATAGTAGGTGGCATTGTCCAAGGCGCATGGAAACCGGAAGCGAGTGGATGGGTGAGAACCGAGTGAACACGTCGCTGACCTTCCCTGCCCTCTTCCTCTGCCTCGTCCCCGCCGAGCTCCAGGTGAATTGATTTCCTCAGAGGGGGAGCCGAGTGAGGCTGAGGATCGTGGAGGAGAAGCACGACCTCTAGCACCACCCCTTGAGCCACCCCGTCGACTAATGAGGCGCAACCACTCACGCGGCATCCTGAAACCAAACCGCACACCAATCTGCCCAAAAACCGAATTTTCCCTTCGCCACACAGTGACGTGGACCAGTGCAGAAGCTTACAAGGTAAATGGTAAATAGTTGAAATAACGCAATTGAAATGGTCAAGACTTACCACCCTGAACGACAGATGAGGAAAATCCAGAGCAGCGAGGGGCGAAATGCTCAGAACCCAAATATGCTGAAGCCGAATGTTACGCTCAAGGACCAAGTTACGCTCAGAGACCAGGACCAGCTGATGCGAGCAGTCGATGAAGCCTGAGCGACCCAGGGAAAAGACCAAGGCCTTCTGTATCACAGACCACAGAGACTTGACATGCCAGACACTAACCATTCCAACACTCACCAACCACACACAGTGCATCTGCGGGCAGAGGAGATCGACTGTTATAGCACCCTGCATGACCGTTTTCCCATGAGAATTTATGGCAGCATTAAACCTGGCCGGACGGAGGAAGCAGTCTCGAGACGCTTCGGGCCATCTGGCTGATGTGGGCAGCCACTTACCCCTTAATGAGGCCGCCCTCTCATTTATTCGCTCCTTAATCACCCGCAGCCATGGAATAATTATATTAATATTAATATTAGCATAACTATATAAATTAAATGGTTAATAACATTTATAATTATCAAAATATTTATGTGTCATTTTAATATTGATAATTTGTAAAATCAAAATAAGAGTGGAGATCGCAAATAAAAAACAATTTGAAAACTCTATCATTAATTTTCATCGACTAGATTGTGTATAGAAGAGAATATTCTTAATTTAAATAATTTATAATTATTCATTTTTTTTAAATAAAAATTATCAAAAAAATATTCGCAATTAAACCACACCTAATTTTAAAATAAGAATCTATATTTGTTTTATTAAAATCAAATATCATATAAATTGCATAACAATATTTTAGTCTTAAAATTAAAATATTGAATAAAAATTATGTTTTTATTTAGTCAAGGAAAGGCAATAACATATAAAAAGTGTAACATGATGTTTTTATAATATTTCATACTAAATGTTTTCTAATTTCATTTTTGAAGTAATATATATTTTTAAGGATTTATAATAAATTGTAACAAAAAAAAGTAAAAGTTAGTATCTTTATATTATTTGTCTTTTTTTAATAATTTTTAATCACAAGATGATATAATATTTTTTTTAAGGAAACTAATGACAAGCTAAAATTATTATTTAATTTTGGAGTATGACTTAACATGATTGGCTAAGAGTGTATCTTTTTAGGCTATATGGAACTATATTAATCACTTAAATCTAGACGAGAATTATGATATACTCTTAGTTGATGTATTGAAATTATATCAACATGTTCGATGGGTAACCATGAGTATTATATATTTTTCTTTTCTTTGAAAAAAGAAAGAATCCCTAGATGAGGTGGTGGTAATTGAGGTTGTGAAACCCACCTTGTGTCACTTGACACCCAACCCCTAGGGCACATGATGTTAATTAATGCAACATGTGAGGGCAATGAAGGAAGGACAAAATCGAATGCAATGTTGTTTAGGCTGAGTATGAGCTTGCCCAAAATACACTATGATAGGATGTTCTAGTGTTAGAAGATGATGGTGCCAAGGAAATCATGGGAGAATGGTGAACCATGCCTACATACCAAGAGAAATGACCATCTTCCAAGAATGATGAACAATAATAGGAAAGAGAAAGATGTGATGAAAGATTTAGACATTGTTTTGGATCATAAAATAGGCAACCTAAGCATAATTCCATGGTGGAGACTAAAGCAAGGGTTCTATAGGAGGATAAAATGTGAATAATGGCTCTAGATAGGTCCAAGCATAGTAAATTTCTATTTTTAATGGTTTTTTCATTTGTCATTTTTTTGGTTTGAGAGGTGAGGTTAGTGTCTAACTAGCTTGAGCTTGAGCCATTGTTTGACTGTGTAGTCTTGAGAGGGCGTTAGTTTTGAGGAATTTGGGCTAGAGTGTTGGTGACCCAATTTCCTATTTAAAATGCAAAAGGTGTAGACTAGCCCAACTTTATCAACTAAGTCAATCATCCTTGGCTTCTCTATACCAAAATCTACAAGGTAACATAATGTTGAAACAAAATGTTGGGGAGGGAGGCAAGGAGATCAAAGTAAGAGGTGCCAAACTTCTTTTAGGAATAGTTTTGTTCATGAGTACTCCAATTATTCTACCAAAGCTAAAGGAGAATCATTTTCCAACAAAGGAGTTATTCCACTCAGGGCTCCCCAAGCTTGTTGAGGTTCAATTAGAAGAATTAGATAGTAAAGCTAAAGAGAAGAAGAGTGAGTTGTCTAGAGAACAACTCCAAGAAGAAATGGAAGGATGTTAGATAAAATTGACTCGGAATAGAGTCAAAGGAGGTTAAACAGTGATGGTTTTGGGGCACATGGATTGTGCAACCATGGTATTCTGCCCATGGTATTATATGTAATGGAGCCTATAAAAGGCTGGAAGGACTTCATTGTAATGCAAGGTCCTGGAGGTGAGCGGTGAAGGCTCACTTGGCCGGATTGGCCAGGGTTTTGGCTAGGATAATGAAATTTCATTATGGTCGGGTTTTTCCCAAGATTTGGGGTTTTCCTAGATAAACATGTGTGTTTATATGTTTATGGTTGTTGCTGGTTATTTTCTTATATATATTCCTTTTGGTAATTATTTATGTTATGCATTAAGTTTCTTCACAATTGGTATTAGAGCCAAAGGTTGTGTATTGGCTTCAGAAAAATGCTTTTGTTGCCAAGGGTTATTTAGCCTGGTAGACATAGAAAGTATTGATGCATAGTTTGTTCGCAAATCTAATCTAAATGCAGCCAAAACAAGGTTCTACAAAGACAGACAGATGAAGGCGAGGAAGCTGCAATCTGTAGCGGCCATGAAAGAGTTATTGCAGGCGAAGAGAC
>APFE031067415.1:124446-179217 GCA_000404065.3 Pinus taeda | reverse complement strand
GGGGGGGGGGGGGGGGGGGGGGCTCCCAAAGGTCACAACCGCACCCCCTGGACCCCCCTGCAACAAATATTTTACGGGTGGTGTTGCCACCCCATTACAAACTGGGGTTCAATGTGGCGATACCTTTGAATACAAAAGATAATCAGGCTCCACACCCAACAAAATAGTCCTAGTATATATTCACATATCAAACATGTTCATCATAATTCAAACATTCAATTGATTTAATCTCGGGTTATCATTTTTTGTTTTGTTCTGTAAATAAGTAGTGGGACTTCTATTCATCATTCAATTTAAAATTATATTCATAGTCTATTGCACCTGGTATGTCAGATTGGAAACCAGACTAGCTGCACTATAACCATGTTTTTATCAGTCTTCTCGTTATGAAATTACACATGTTTTTCTTCTCAGAAGAAATTTTATAAATTTTACAAAAGGAAATGTGGCTCCAAACCTCCATGTAACCTCTAACAACCCTTCTTTTCCAGCCCAACAGATCGGCCCTAGCAGACTTTAACTGTGGGAAACAAATTTCCCTAAGAATCGTAAGAAGCAATCAAACATTGTCATCTTGAAAGCAAACAAAGGGGGAGCAATGATAGTAATGGACAATGAAGAATATGTCACCAAAATTAGGGACCACCTGTATAATAGTGGATATTATAGGAGGCTCAAGGAAAACCCTATTTCTAATATTACCAAGGTGGTTAGAAAGGCCATCGAGGATTCTAACCTTGACGATATAATAAAGAAGCACCTTTCTCCAGACAGTGAAATTATCCCACGAATTTATGGGGCCCCAAAAATTGATAGAGAAGGTGTCCCCCTCAGACCCATTATCAACACTATTTGGGCACCCACATACAAATTATCCAAATATGTTGCAAGCATTTTGGCTCCACTGGTTGGAAAATTAAATTCATACATTAAAGGCTCTAATAATTATGTGGATATTATAAATAAAGAGAAATTATATCTTAGGGATAAGATTGCAAGTTTCAATGTTGTCTAGCTCTTCATAAATATTCCTTTAGATGAAATTATCCAAGCGATAAAAGAGGTCATAGACCCCCAAATTGTTAGGCTTGAGGAGATGTGTCTTCATTCTACATTATTTTCCTTCCAAGGTGAATTATTTGAGCAAACATCTGCAGTGACTATGGGGTCCCTGCTATCCCCTATAGTAGGCAATTATTTTATGGAAAATTTTGAAAAGAAAGCCTTGGAAACCTACCCTCTAAAACCAAAATACTGGATCATGTTTGTTGATGACACCAATGTAATTTGGTCACATGGGGACAAGGAGTTAAGAAAATTTCTATACCACCTAAAAAACTTATATAAAGACCTCAAGTTCATTATGGAGTTTGAAGAAAATAATTGCATCCCATTCCTAGACATTCTCCTCCTTAGGAATGAAGATGGATCATTAGGACACAAGGTGTTCAGGTAGAAATCACACACTGATAACTACCTTCATGCATAGGCACATCATCATCCAACACAAAAGATGAGAGTGCTCAAGGCCCTCTTCACTAGAGAATTAAGAATATCTTATCTGGAGCATGTAGAGGAGGAGATAAAATATTTGAATAAAGTATTTGTTACCATTGGGTATAAAAATAAATACATAATAAAAAACCATCAAAAGAGCTAAAACAAGAGATGTAGCAAGACCCTCTTCTATAAGCTCCCAACCTTATAATAATAAGGCATATCTACCATACATTCAAGGAGTCATGGATAAGTTGGACAAGGTTCTCAAAAATAAAAACATTGATACCTCTTTTAAGCTCTTAACAACCATCAGACATAAGATGAGATCAGTGAAAGATAGTCTTGATCACCTCAAACACAAAGGGGTTTATAAGGTCCTGTGTTCATGTGGAGAATTTTATATTGGAGAGATAGGAAGATCCTTCAAAATTAGAATCAAAGAACATGATGTTGTCATAAAAAATGGTATAACTCGATCTTCATCACTTACAGAACAATCATAAAGAACATGTCACCATGTTTGCCTTGAAGACACTAGAGAAGCATTAGTATAAACGAAAGATCTGTGAAGCTCTTGAAATTATTAAGCATCCTCATAATATTAAAGATATGGGGGTATGGAAGTAAGTAGGAGTTGGATCCCCTTACTCACTCAAGTATCCGAGCCTTACAAACTTAACTAGAACCTCTTCCCCTTGTTCCCTTATGCAATTTAGCCCTCATTTAACCTTACCTTTGTCTCTCTCCATCATATTCATTTTCCCTCTAAATATTCTCACTGCATCCCCCTTCTCCTCCTTCCTTTCTTTTTTATCCTTACTAATTCCTAGACCTAATAACTATATCATCTTACAATCTCTAATAATTAACCCTAATAATCACACTATTATCCCTTATAATATTACAATAATAATTAATTCAAATTATAACAATTATTATTAACTTTGTTAATAATTATTATTACTAACACAGTGAGTTTATAATAATAATTATTAGCTTATAGGGTTAATGTTAATTATAAAATAATAATAATAATAATATATAATATTTTTTGTTGTATAACTTTTTATTTATTATTAGTATTATACCATTAAATAATATTAACACTAATAAAAGAAAAATTATTAAATTTATTATTATTATTATTAATAATAATAATTAAGTTATACTGAATTACCTATTAATAATTTCCTTATTATTAATTATTAACTTTAATTACAATAATATCTTTATTAATATATTCTAGATTCTATAATTTTTTTGTAGTTTTATTAATTTTCCTTAAACTAACTATATATATATATATATATAAAATTAGTTGGCCGGCCCTTTCACTTTACATTTCCATCCATTCCATATTAATCTCCGTTATTTATCACTCTTTTCTGTAGGGTTTTTGTCTTGATGATGAGCCTTGTTATAGACTCGAAATGTTGATGCAAAAATGGCTATTGTGGAATTAATTCTGAATATTAAACATACTCAATGCTTTAAACTATTGACAATACTAAGCATGACAGGAACATAACAGACTCCTAAAAAACATACTAAAAAATATAATAAAC
Source organism: Pinus taeda (assembly GCA_000404065.3). Classification (NCBI taxonomy): domain Eukaryota; kingdom Viridiplantae; phylum Streptophyta; class Pinopsida; order Pinales; family Pinaceae; genus Pinus; species Pinus taeda. Next base: position 176,152 of record APFE031067415.1, on the reverse strand, counting down.
ACATTTAAAACTAGATTAAAGGTCAGGGAATTCACCCGAGGGTGATCCGCTTGCTCATGTGGCTCCTGGTTGCTGTCTTGATGCAAGGGCTCCCCTTTTGTGACACGCACACAAACACAATGCAAAGTAGATAGTTAATCTCCCCCCTTACCAGGAATGATGTCGAGGTGATGAACATAGTGTAGTAAAATGCCAAATATTTTTCGATGGCGTCGATGTTTTCCTTATGACGACACTCAATATCCACAAATGTTCATAGATAGGTTTCTAGCCTTTCCACCCTCCTCTAGAGAATGTCTAGCTGCTTTGACTAAGTGTTCCAAGAGCTTGCCTCTGCTGTGACTTTCCCCATAAGCATTTTCATGTGCCACGATGTGTCCATAGTCTTATGATAGACGGTTTCATGGGTCCTAGTAACTCCCGTATCAATCACCAAATCCACCTCTTCAACCACCCGGCCCTTTGTCTTATTTTCTCTTTGTTACTTGACTTCTTGTTCTTTTTCCTATAAAATGGCCTTTCCCTCCTTTGGGAAAAGTTCCACATAAGCATGAGTAGCTTCCCATATGAAAGTCTCCATCCTTGTGTGTTTGTGAGGGGTGGATTTTGGCAGGCCTCCTCGTGGCCTCCCCTTACGATAAACCTGCCTACGACGATCCATATTCTTGGGAACAAGTAATCTACTCAACAACAAATGGTATCTTCCTACCTTATGGAGCCTTGGATCAATTTGACAGAAAAAATAGTAAGTGGGGTGATAAATAGCACAAAGATGCCAAATCCTAGAGCCCCCACTACTCTCTAACTTTCCAATTTCGGCCATTATTTCCTGATCGGGGTGTCATAATTCACACAGACTCATCTGTTCATGCCACTCACTCACATGATTCTTCTTAGCCAATATCCTTTCATCATTGCTTGATTTTACATGGGTATTAACTAAAAATGATGACACTTCGGTTGATAATCAATATTGCCCTTGGGGAGAGGAAAATTTGTACAGAGGAATGTAACCTCCTCTAACACCACCTTACCTGCCATGATCTTCCACGTACCTCTTCTTTGGATGATTCCAAAGCCACCTTGTTGTAATGGTCATCCCATAAGCCAAATGTGGTTTCTGGTTCCCAATGTTCATTAATCACATCTTGGTGTTTGGCCCCCCTCGGTGCATCACCACTACTTCAATCTCCATCTGAGTATGATCTCTCGCTCCCATGTTCAAATCAACTATGCTGCAACAATCATCCTTCATCTACCGACTTGGACCTCCTAACATTCATATTCACCCTTTGCCCCCATATATTTCGCGCCCTCATTCTCCAACATGTCCATCAACTTGTTGGTTTTTCTATGTACGAGTTGAAATCAATGGTCCGCATGTCAGCTAAGTGTCATTGAATTCGTTGAATGATTTGGCTCAAGTGTTGGTGCTTCGTAACCATCCCTATGTTGGTACCACAATGTATTCACCTTGCCACCCTGATTATCAAAACCGAGTGTCCCTCAATTGTGCAGTGGTGGGTGTTGTTTTGACTAGTATCTCTAACCCTTGTTCCAGAGCATGGAACTCTCCTACGTTTTTTGTCACCGTACCCAGATTTGTGTAGTAAAGTATGAGGATCTTACCAATGTTGTCTTAAATTTCCCCTCCCACACTAGCGCGGCCAGGGTTTCCTTTCAAGGCTCCATCAAATTCAATTTCAGAAACCCTAATGTTGGGGGCGACCATGTCACTACAGACCCCTGAAGTTGTGGTTCGTTTATTTTGTGGAGAGGTGGGTGAATACCTTTTAGACCTAATGTTTCCAAAATTCTCTTTTCTTGGTTAGTAGGATTGTTATTTTCTATACAGACTTGACTACTGAGGATTGTTTCCTACAATTGTTGTAGGATTTGAACGATTGGGGTCAAGGCCAAGGAGGATTTATCCTAAAATATCCAACGATTTATCTCTTTCCAGGCTACCCAGGTCACAAATCTGGGACTTAAACTCCAGGAAATATTGGTAACAACGTATTTTAATATTTATCCTCTCCATTTGTTTATTGTATCTTGAGTGTTGTCTCTTTGTTGATGTGATTGTTGAAAAACCTTAGAAACCCAGTCCCATAGTATAGCCATGTATTCACAGCTATTCAAGAGGTGGTCGATAGTTTCTTCCTGCTTTTGAAAAAGGCAACAACATGAGGGTCCTCAAAAACCCCTACGGTAGAGGTTTCCTCAAGTGATAATTTTATTGTGCATTACCATCCAAATAGACATTTTGATCTTTGTCCTTTGATAGGATGAACACATATTATTCCAATTTGGTGCTGCTATATCTGGTTGATCCTCCATAAGATATATCTGGGCTTCCCTTAGGGTGAATTGTTTGCCTTCTTTGTTTCCCTATCTTAGTTGATCCTCATCCTCCGAGTGGAGTATCTTTCTTTGTTGAAGTTCCTCATCTAGGACTTGGGTAATTTAGGCTAGCAGTTGTTGCTCGAATTGGTTTAGGATGGTCCACTTTCTCCAATTTTGGTGGGTGCCTCCCATGTCCCAGTACTAGTGAACCATCCTTTTGCCTTTTGTTTGCAACATCTCTTGGAGGGATATTCTCTTTGGTTCGACTAGTTTTGGTTCTTGTTGCCATGCATCCTCCCAAAATAATGGTATTTTGCCATCTCGTATCTCCAAAAAAAAATGTTCATGTATTAATCCTCCGTTTCTCCAGGCCAATTTCCATGAGGTGGATCCTATCATCTTGTCATTAAATTTGATCAAGGTTTAGGCGTGCCATTGTGTTTCATATTTTTCCTTCCAAAATGTTGCCCATGGGAGGTTGAAATCTTTAATCCATCTCCACCATAGTTTTTCTCTGCAAACAACATTCATTTTTTTCGTGTCTTGGAGGCCTAGTCCTCCATTGGACTTCAGTTTGCAGATTTTATCCCAACCCAGCCCATTTGTTTTTTTCCTCAGCCCCTCTCCACAAGAACTTTCGGTGGATTTCTTTGATTTTGTTGAGAATTCCTTAGAAGTTGGAAGCACTGATAAAAAAATAGGGATTTCCTATAGGACCACTTTGGTCAACACTAATATTCCTACTATATTTAGGGCTTGATAAGTCAACATGCTGACCCTATGTTGTAATTTGGCTATTAGGGCATCCCAGGTTGACTTCTTGCTTGATTTATCTATTAAAGGCACTACGAAGTACTTTGAAGGAAATGATTTCCTTTGAAAGCCTAAAATGAGGGTGAGGTTTCTCTGCACTATAATGTGAGTATTAAAAAATAAAACCATTGACTTGGATTGATTGACCTCCATACCTGTTGTTGTCGTGAAGTTCTCAAGGATCTACTTGTAGGTTCTTGCCTCCTTAACTGAGGGAATTCCATGAAGCATTTTTTGATTCGCAAATTTTTGGTGGGTGGTCAGTTTGCATTTAGCATAAGGTTGAAATCCTTTAATATCCCCTGTGACAGTTGTGGCTTTTATGGCTCTGCTAAGGCCCTCCATAAATAAGACAAATAGAAAGGGGGATAATGGATCTCCCTGCCTCATGCATATTGTAGGAGAGAAGGGTTGCATTTTAGCCCCATTGACCATGATTGAGAAGCTGGTAGAAGTGACTAGAGACATTATCCATTGAACCTAGTCATGCTTAATTCCTAGAGCTTTTATAAGGTTCTCTATATATTCCTAGTTTAACTTATCATGTGCTTTAGCAATATCCATATGCATTATCATTCCTGCCTTTTTTTGAGATTTAAGGGAGTGAATGATTACATGGGCTTGGATTATATTATCAAGGATTTTCCTTCCCTCCACAAAACCAGCTTGTTCTTTCGAAGCCAAAATTGGATGCAGGGGTTTTAACCTATTGGAAGTGACTTTTTGAGATTATTTTATAGATTACATTGCACATAGAAATAGGTCTGAAGCTATGTAGAGTGTTGGTATCTTTTTATCTGAGACCAAATTTATGAGTGTAGCATTCAGGGCCTTTAGAACAATATCTCATTTGTGGGAGTCTTTTACTACTTCAGTTATTTCCCAACCCACAATTTCCCAACATACTTTGAAAAAATTGATTGTAAAGCCATCAGGGCTAGGTGCTTTTCCACTAGGCATGTCTTGCACCGTTTGTTCTATTTCCTCAATCGAGATTGGTTTGTTGAGGTTCCCATTATGCTTCTCTATGATTATTTTGGGATTTTTTGTTAGGATTTTCCTTATGGCCTCCGATCTGTCTCCTAGTGGTTCTGTTGTAATATCCTGGAGATGATGGATCAGAGTGTGCTTAATCTCTTGATGGAAGTGGAAAACATTTCCTTCCTTATCTTTCAATAACAAGATCCTATTGTGATATTTGTGAGATATCATGGTATGGTGAAATAATTAATGTTCTTATCCCCATATTGAAGCCATCATACCCTTGATTTTTGTCTCCATAGTTTCTCTTCTTGTTTACATCTTTCTTCCCATTCTTTTTGCACAGAGAGCTCCTGATTTTTCTTTTCCTCTGTGAAGCCTTCCTTCACTGCAGATATTTGAAGAGCTTATATTTTAACTTATATATCCTTTTTTTCCTGGAAGATATTTCCAAACTCATCTTTGTTCCACAATTTAAGTTTCTCTTTAATTAGTTTCAACTTTTGTTGTATCCTGAACAACTTGGAGCCTCTCATGACTCTTTCTTCTTACCACCATTGCTTTACTTTGTTTACGAAATTAGGGTGGTCCAGTCAAAAGCCTTCAAACCATAACGGTCTAATTTTGGAGTGCTCGTAATTTGGAAAAGCAGAGATACAAGCAAATGGTCAGAGACACTACTATATAGGATGTTGGTCTCTAGGGAAATTCCTTGCAGGATCAACTCCTTTGAGACTAGAAATATGTCTAGCATTGAGGACACCATGTGTTTCCTCCCCCTTTTTTTTGTCCAGGTGTACATACCGTTTGTGGTCTTTGGGTCCACCAACTTCAAACCATCAATCATATTTTGAAAACTTTCAAAGTCCCTATCCAGTTTCCTGTGTTCCCCTTTCTTTTCTTCCAGAGAAAGAATCATATTGAAATTTCCATCCAGGATCCATTTTGTGGTTGGGTACCTCCTGCGAAGGGTCTCTAAGGACTAAATAAAATTAAGTTTTTCATTAAATCACTGAGGGTCATAAACATTGGTACATAGAATAGGATCTGGCAAACCTATGTAAGGTAAAACCTGAGACAATGCATACTGGGTAGCTTCAGAGGAGACAACCTGGATTGTTTATGGTTTCCATAGGGTTAAAATTCCTCCTAACGTATTTCTAGATTCTATGTGTACAAAGTCATACTTAGACCAAAATTTCCTACTTCTTATTGTCATGCGAGTTGTAATGCATTTTGTTTCTTGCATAAACAAAATATCATGGTTTTCTTTTTTAATTTTTTCTTTTCAGATTCTTTGGTTTCGGGGGTTGTTCAAGTCCCTTATATTCCATGTTTGAACCTTCATTGGAAAAGGGGGGGGAGAGTTAGGGTTCCATTGTTTCATCTTACCTAAATTTATTAGGAGAGCCCCTAACTCCTAAACTGCAGTGATGTTTGATTTCTTACCTCTTTTTTGTTGGGTCTACTTTAGGATTTGGCTGCTCTAGGTCCTAATCTTGACTTGCAGGCATTTCATTCTCCATGTGCTCGTTTGGTGCCTCTCATTTAGGTATCTTCCCCGGTGAGTAACAAATGTTGTAACTGATCTATTTGGTCCTTGGGTATCACATCCATGCCTCTACTTTTCCATTGTTCTAGGAGATGGTGGAGATCTAGTCCTTCCTGCTCCACTATTTCATTTAGATTTGGGTCTTCTATCCCTGCCTCACTAGGTGTCATGTCTAGATCCTCATCCTGTTACTGGGGTAGGATTTGATCTCCCTCTTTCTCAGATGGCTAAGAAGGTTCCGTTAAGATTTCTTCATTTGCAGGGGGTGCACTCTTCATTGGTTCCTTCTCCAATATCTCCTGCTCATAATGAGGCTCTGTTTCCACTTGATTTGTTTCCTAAACTAGAAATTCATATCATTTCTTTGACTCCTTATTTCCATCGTAACTTTGTTGTTGTTATTTCCTCCATGCTTTCTCCCTGGTTCCAACTTTTGTGAATACTTCTACATCTCTTTATGGATAAGGTTTTATTTGCTCAATATTTACATTTAGAGGGCATTCTCTGAAGAGGTGCCCATCTTCATGGAAGCGACGAAATCAGAATGATATATTCTCATAATTGATGCTCTGAGTCCAACTCTCATCCTAGAATTAAAGCGTTACCACCTTTGGGAGGGCTCCAGAAATGTCCATTTCCACATAAATATTGTGATACATTGGGTATTTTCCTTGCTGAGTTTCCTCTTAGAGTTTAAGAAAGTTCCCCAGGGAATTACCAATAGCTTCAAGGGTTTTTTGGAGCCAATAGTCAAGGGGTAACACATATAACCTGATCCACATTGGAACATATGTAAATGTTTCTTATTATGGGGTGAATTTTTCCTTCTAGGGGTGCATATATAACCCTGCCAATAATAGGAAATAGGGTCCTCTCTCAAAGATCCTATCTTTGTCCTCAGGGTTAGAAAATACAACCGTGAAGAAACCTTTAGATCCTAGGTGAAGGTCAATATCCCCTTTGAGCTTCTAAACATAAGTAATCTAAGTCCATAGTATTTTCTCATTGGGTTAGATCCACGTAAATTTTTAAATTAATGGATACATATTCATGTGATCTCTGTGAGCTTGGGTTTGTGGTTCTGCCAGGACCACCTCCATTTTGGCATGGCTGTGCAAACCACTTTTCCTCTTCTGCCTCTATGTCTTTCCTTGCATCGAATTTTGTGTTGGCTGACTCTAGTTTTCTCACCTTTTCTTGACTGGTACCAATATCAATCATGTCTAACTTGTTGGAAGACTTTCCAGTCCCCCCTTGGATGCCTTTCCTCATGGCAATACGAATATTGTGATAGGAGGGAGCAGATCCCCCCCCCCACCCCCCCCCCCCTCCACCCCCCCCCCCCCTTGAGGCTCCTGTGTGGCTTCAAAAACTTGCAGACTCTGGCTTTTCCTTCCTTTTGCTTTAGGTTTTTCTTGTCTTCCCACTTAATCTCGGGTTATCTTACAGGAAAATGAAAAGTAAAATATTCCCTTAAGAGAATGTGTTTCCATTAACTTGTAGAGAACCGTGCTAGTTGTTGGTTGAGTTGGGGTTGAATATAACAAAATTTATTCATGTAAAAATCATTGTATTTTATAGAGAGATGAATATCAAAACAAGGTAGAATGCCCTGTATGAAAAGAGAAGAGATATCATACAGATGTTCAAGGTCCTACAATTCCAAAGAAGTTTTTACGCCATATTTCAATTATACCTAGACTTCAACGAATGGTTCGTTGCGATTCACTTGCACAATTGATGGATCGGCATGCAAAGAATAGGAGTAAGATGGATTCATGTGAATTATGGTCAAATCCAAAGCAATGAAACACACTGAGGAAAAATGGCCAAGAAAATTCAAAGATGAACCCCGTAGTATTAGGTTTGGTCTTGCAATTGATGGCGTGTGCCCATTCTCTTTCCTGAGCTCAAATTATAGTGTTTGGCCAGTTGGTTTGATAATATACAATATTCCCCCATGGATAAGTTTTAGAAAGGAGCACCTTATGCTCACTCTAATCGTTCAAGGAAAACATCAATTAAAAAAAATGTTTATCTTGCACCTTTTATTGATGAGATGCAACTGATATGGAAAGGCATAAGAATGTATGACATAGCACGTACTCCATAAAATAGGTCCTTGATGTTGTATGTTGTGCTATGTTGGACTATTGATGATTTCCTAGGACTTGGTGTTTGTTCTTGTAAGATAAAATATTTATGTATTTACACTCATAATTTACTTTCATCCGAAATTTCATACTTACATTTATACTATTATTTTGAGGTTATTAACGTTACTTATTGAACTGTAGGGCTTCAAACGAAGGTGATATTTTCATGTCCAAGATGTGTAGAACAATTTCAAAGGCGTTATTCTAAAGATCTACATAAATTTATTTATGAAAACAATAGAGTTTTTCTACCACCAGATCATAAGTTTAGAAATTTCCAGAAGAACCAATATGATGGAAAATTTGAAAATAGAGACTCTCACATGAATATGGGTCTAGGTGATTGGCTTAAGAAGTATGAAGATGCTGAATCAAAATCTTGGGAGGAGTTTTTTTGATCAGGGTGATTCAATTGAAGAACCATAACAAGTTGTAGTTAATATGCGAGAATGAATGAAAAGGAAATCCATATTTTATGAGCTCCTTTATTGGAAGGTCTATTAATATATCACCTATTAGATCCTATGCACATCTTCAAAAATTTCCCAGATTCTATATTTCAACATATATAAAGAAAATAGAAGGAAACCTTGTCTTCAAGGAGAGATATTGCACTTTATCGTACCAAATACATTTGTGGCCAAATAGGGAAAATATGCAGAAGCTCCATGGATTTTGAGGACACCTACTAGCTAAAAAATATCAACTAAAAAATATCAATCATTCAATGAGGACACCTACTAGCTATGGGTCATCATTGGAAAAATCTTTTACAATTGATGGACATGTGAAAAAATTTAAAACACGTGATTTTCATAATTTCATGAATGTATTATCATCATTTAGCTTTTACTAGTAACATTGATTAAGTACAAATTATTTTTTGATATTTTGTTGTGTGAGAAATATTACTTATGACCTTTGAGAAATTTGTTTGGTAGCATATCATGACATTGGTAATTGGGGGGGTTCATGTCTTACCATTGACTTAAGGAATTCCGTATGTCAATTGTCATTATTTGCAAGATATGTGATACGAAATGTTCATGTGTGAAAGACATAGAGATATTATATTGCTTTTTAATTTTTGACTAAAGGTTCAAATTAATTTTCTATTCTTATATTAGGTGGGTGACCTCCAAGGAGATCCATGAATTTGAAGTGAAAAATTGGAAGAAGGAAATTGCAGAAATTGTATTTGTATTTGAGAAGGATCTCCCTACAAGTTTCATGGACTTACAAGTCCATTTACTTATACAACTAGTTGACGACATTGAATTGGCAGGTGTTGTGTCATTGAGGTGTATGTTTTTCTTGGAGAGGTATATCAAAAGTCTAAAAATATAAGTATAAAAAAGGCACATTCAAAGGGTTGCATGGCTGAAATGTATGTATTGAATGAAGCATTTTTCTTCCTATGTGAATTCCTTGGTAAGGATTTTGAATATGGGCCATGCTCAGGGATGAAGAATGAGCATAAGATATTATTGATGGAGAAAAAGCACAATCCAATGGTGTTGAAGTAGGAATTAGTAAGTAAATTCATGATCATTGTGGTTGTTTTCCTTGCAATCATTAATTTACCGTGTAATTTATTTGTCAAATATATAACATGACATTTAGAGTTTGAAATAAACGTGTTGACATGTAATAGGTGTAGATGAAAGTTTTATACTCGACAAGTTCATTTTGTGCCACATGGACTTTATGCACAAATGGATTGATTTATATGATAAAAAGAGAGAAGAAGTGTTATAAGCAAGAATACATTTTAATATATCGAACCCAAGGAATACTCCACTTCCCGCTGATTTGCTTGGGGAATGGGGCAAAGATTTCACACTACAATGGGTTATTGAACAATTTTAAAATAAAATAAAATATGTAAATATATATTCAAATATAAAATAAGATGAAATCACTGTGTGTAGAGGATGTGAAAGAAAGGTACAATTGGAATTTAAAAAAATGTTATTTCCTTACAGTTTTGACACTATTAAATATTTTAATATTTATTATTATATTTGTTTTCACTGAAATAAATGGTCTTTTACAGGCGAGGAAATATCATGTAATGTGGTATATGGTCAACATTATCATGTAGAAAGTGTAGATGTAAAGAGACGATCCTTTGATTGTGGTATCATGGTTGATTTAAAGCAATCTAGTCAATCAAGTTCAAAAGATAACAATATTATTGAAGGGAATCTATAATATGTTGGGAAAATCCAAGAAATTATTGAGTCGGATTACAACTCTTTTAAATGTTGTATTTTTAAATGTAGATGGTATGAAGAATTTGAGAGGACACAAAGACATGATACCCATATTGGATTGTTTTCTATAGATTTCTCAAGGTTCCTACCAGAGGATAAGGAGCTTTATGTTTTACCAATTCATTGTGAGAAGATATTTCTTTAACTCAAACAAGAAGTTGTAGTGATCATTAATCTATTAATTGATAGTTTATTATGATTATGTGTGTGTGTGTGTGTGTTTATTAAATAATGAAATTGTTATAACATAAGTCTAATATATGTATGTCATTCATGTGGAGGTATTTTTCTATGAAGATATTTTAGACCCGAATTGGATATTTGTCATACATTATGATCCAAGATTAAGGTGTGTATATGATGATGCTTTAGTGGATACTGAGCAAAACAATGATGGCCAAAAACATGAGAGAGAGGAATTAAAGAACATCAAAGAAATTGACATCCATGATGACGTTGAAGATGGTTATGTTTAGGCACAAGAAGACAACAATCCAAAGTTAGATGATGTTATAGAAGACACCAATATAGATGGTATAGAAAATAATGATCCAAATACATCTAGTAAGGATATAGATGATTTGCAGTCAAATTTCAATGATGATGAAGATGATGCAGGTCAAGATGAGGATTATCATAATATTAAATACTTGAAAGAACATATGAAAATTGACAAAGATATACTGGATGACATTGTTGCAGACAATAATGTTAATGAGCAAGACTTTTAAATTTTCATAATTATTTGTAATCCATGTTTATTAAACGATGATTTTTTTGGCCCAAAATTTGAAATGCTTTAATATTATTTGTGTTGATACAAATTACCTATTGCAATATCCTTAAAGTGTTAAATATTTGGTATGAATTGTTGATAGAAAAAATTAGGATTACTTGGATAAGAGTTAGCATGGTTAATGGTCATTTATTGGTTGATAATGGTTTAGAGGTGTTCTCGGCTTATTGGTTAAACTCTTAACTAAACTAGGATGAAGAGCCTATTGAATAACAACACATTAAATATGCAATTGTTAAAAATTATAATTGCATATATCGTATATATAAAACAATGTAAATCCAAACCATTAGGCTACATGCATGCAAAGTTTGTTCATTAATTTATATTATAAAACAAAGTGAACTATTTCACTAAGCGTAAGCATAATTATTTTATATGGGAAAAGTTAGAAAAAAACAATTCTATTAATGTCCTTTATGAGTAAAAAAATACTCTCCAAGTCGAATCATTCAATTTGGCCTTGTAATGAAGGCTGGGCGTGCATTTATGTTAAGCAAGCCAAAAATTGCCTTGCTTCACTAAAATGCTCGCTTACACTTCATTTCTTGGCCAATATGGTTGATTCAAATTGTATATTGTTTATTTACTAACGAAGTAAAGACATTATTTCTTTTTCTTGATACTTTGGAATGTTGGTGCTATAGTTGATAATTTATTGAGACTTGAAGCCTTATTTTTGTACATTTTGTGAGTCTTAGAAGGATATTTTGTCTCGTAAAATAAGGATATGTGGATTATATTCTTGGTGATTTTGATATATACAATATTAGTATGCAACACCTTTGTTTTGAAGCTGCTAAATTTGTATCTCATGTAAGCTTTATGTAGTTTTCTTATTAGTAGAAAAAACCACGTTGGAGAAGAATGGAAATACCTTTCCAGGTAGCTCACATCTCTACCTAATTAATTGAGGCAGTGTCAATCCCCAAGGCATAAGATAAGATTTTTTTACCATTTTGGTTAAAAATTACACCTCCATCTCTAGCAACCCCCATATTGCCTTTTGAGGCACCCTATGGTAAATTTTTCCATATGATGCACTAAGCATATTGTAAATTTGTTCTACTATGGAAAGGAGACATATTTTGTATTTCAAATAGAAATTTAGTACATTCCATAGCACTGATTTCTCTGTTCATTATGTTATCAACTTATAAAGGTCCATTACATTGTCCAAAAATAAAAGAGTAACAAGATCTCAGTGAGACCACAACCAGATAAAAAATCCATGAAGGAGACATAAAAGTAATTCCTCAAAAAAGACTAGCAATTTATTAAATAATGCACGTTAACAATATATATATATATTATATATATGTTACATCTTGAAATGTATCTTCATAGGTACAACACCTAAAAGTTGTTATTCTAAAACTCGAGGATGCTTGGGAGGATTGGGAAAACCTTTCTCTTGAGAAGAAGAGTGTCTCTTTCCTTTTTTGGAAACCTATGATTGTTTGAGCACTGCAATTGACACATCCTTTAATTCTTGCTGAAGCTCTCGAATTTTCATTTCATAATTTTCTCTCAAATTCTCTTTTTCTTGGCTTAGCGTCTTCAATAAATCCACATTCTATTTATATTTCCACTTGTGCTTAGTTTCCTTCCTTTCAAAAACTTTCTTTCTAGATTTTAGTTGATATCTACAATTGGCCAATTCACTAGTGAGTTGTTGTCCTTTATCCTCAAGTTATTTTACCTCGATTGTTGTTGATTATTGTTGCTTTTCCCTCTCTACTTGCAACTACAAATAAGAAACATTGGATTTCAAAATTTGTATCTCCATGTCACATCCCAAATGTTGTGCTTTTTGGCCGCTCATGAGATCGTTGTTTAGCTTTGTAATTCTTTTCTCTCTCTCATCTATCATCTTCTTCAATGATTCAACAAATGGTGGTAAGGCATACATATCACCTACATAACTCATGGTTGAGATAGTGTTCTTTAAAACCTTCACTCGTGTTTTTAGCTTGGATTTCTCCAAGTCATTTGAAGGCATTCGTTCTACTCATGTATCCTAACTTGTACCTTTACCCTTACCCTTACCTTTATCCCCACTCTCAGTACCACCTTATTTACTATATCAACCTTTTTCTTTCTCAAGTTCCTTAATATTCTGTTTTGCCTAGACAATTTCAAGATATCTCTTTTTCAACTTATTAGCTTTCCTATCACAGGTTTTCTCTAGCTTAGTCACTCTTTTCTAGTTATCATCAACTTGTGATCCATTCTTCTGTTGGTTCCGATCTTTAGATTTATTTGCAATTTAAACCTTTAAATATTCCATAAATTTCTCTTTTCATTTAATACCTTGACTAATTTAGCCTCAGAAGTATTTAAAGTTTCCAATGGAGGTATATTGAAAACCTCTGGTCTTCTTCTCAACTCCTCTTCAAGTTCACTATTTTTTTCATTATATGTAGCCTGAAATTTTTGAACTTTGCTTGTAGTGCATCTATCTCTCTCATACCTCAATTGTTTATTATTGATACCTAATTACACAATTCATCGATAAATTTAACCTTGGCGTTTATGTCTTTCATTGATTTTTGTGTTTGCTACACAATTGTTGATTCCAACATTGCAATCTTCTTCATGCATTCAATAGTATCCTTCTCCTTTAGTTTGTACTTTTATTTCCAGTTGTGTATAGAGGAAGAATCCTCCTTTGCAACTTGTTTGTAATGGATTATTCTATCATATACCGAGAAAACAAATCTGTTATTAAAAGTATATGGTGGACTGTGCACATTTAAACTTGGAGATGTAGATATTGAATCACCCATAAAAGGGAAATTATACTGAGGTGCCAAATGTTTAGAAGGAATTTTGTCTATTATAGAAAAATCATCATTACATGTTTCCATATAATGGTCCATACCTTCCTGGTCCTCATCTTCGTCCACACACAAATGTAAGTATGCTAGAACATTATATGGAAAATTGTATTCGCAAAATTTTCCACACATTCAACTGGAGTTTGTTCAATTTCTTCCTCAATGGTTTTCTTTGGTTTTGATTTCCTAATGTAAGTTTTAAGAGGCCTTGTTCGAATACAAATCAATAAATTTTTGCAGTTTTCCCAGGAAACTGAACTTAACCTTCTTAATTTTACTTATTTTAGGGAATAATGTTATTTTTTAGCGAACATGTGAGGGGCATCTATGTCCCTTCCTTCAACCCAATGAATAACTAGCCTCACGTAATCACCAGAAATATCAAGTTTGTGATGATTCATAATTGTCCTAAGGACAACTTGAACCAAGGTATTGTATAGTCCTTGGGGAATATCTTTCATTTTTAACCCATTCTCAAAACAAATACTCTTTTCCCACATATTTTACTATGCATTTCAATATTTTCTAGCTTAGGGGTTTTCTTGGAGCTAAATGTTGCTCCCCCTCTATGTATAATTTTTATTGCTCTTGCAACTAGACCAAGGTCTAGCTTAATCCTCTACCCAAATGTTTTTAATTAAATGGAATTATCATCATAATTTTCTTTGGCCTCATCTATCTCATCATTTTGGAAATCGAATTGTCCAAATATAAAGTTAAAAACCTCTTCTCTTCTCAGGATATCTAGCATACCTAGTGGAAAATTATTTGTATCTCTCCATGTGTTGGAACACTCTTTGAATTTTTTGATTGTGAACTTCTCCTAGGATCCTTGTGTGTCAACTATTTGCGGGGAAGAGGATTCATCTATTTCAATTGTGGCCATCATTGTTTGGGTTCAAGGCACGCTAGTTGAATGCATGCTAAATAAACCATGAGGAATGCATGCCAAATGCAAGAATGTCATGCTCTTGACCTGTGAGAAGATACCAGAATACTAAGTATGCGAAGAAATATACCTGGAACACATAACAATAAGAAATAATAGCATATATTTTATTATTCAAAAAGGAAAACAATGTTCACTTGCCTCTTCAAGGGGGGCAACCTCCAATAGAGTTGGGCTCAATTACAAAATAAAACACGACGCTCCTCAAGGGGAGTATCTATCCTTTATATAAGATTCATACATGCAATACCATGGGTCAGTACCATGGTTCTTATTAATACCATCTATCTAATACCATGGCCCATTTGCAACTAACTATGGTCCCTTCTTTAAATGCGGGTCAACCACTTACAATTATTAATATGGGCTTTATTGACTCTTTAACTAACTATAACTATGAATTGACCCCATTACATAAATAAGGGGGTTAGGGTTGGAGCCTAACATGCCCTCCCCCATAAAAATAACCATGTCCTCAAGGCTGAAGCTGCGGAAACTGATGAAGAACAGTGGTTGGTTCCCAGGTCACATCTTCTGGAGAGGTGTCTTTCCACTTGATGGGGACTTCCTTGATCGTGTGGCCATGCAGGTGCTGTTCTTGCATGTCAAAAACTTGTTCAGGTTGGAGCCAGATTGAACCTTCTTCATCCAATTTCGATAGACTGGTTCGAATTCTGCGATGGTTCCCCACCACTTTCTTGAGGCATGAGACATGGAATATGGGATAGATTTTTGTAGTGGGTGGCAAGGCTAGCTTGTAGGCTACTTCTCCGATGCATTGAAGTATTTGATATGGTCCATAGAATTTTGGAGACAATTTTTGATAGCCCTTGTCTTTGAGTGATGTTTGCTTATATGGTTGCAGCCTCAAGAATACTTGATCCCCTTCTTGAGATTTGTGCTCTGAACAATGTTGGTCTGCCTATTGCTTCGTGCGATTTTGAGCTTGATGGAGATTCTCTTTGAGGTGGGCCAACATGGTTGCACAGTTCTGTAGGAGTTGATCCACTGCTTGTACCTTCGAGCATCCCTGGATATAAGAAGTAGGTGAAGGAGGGAGTTGACCATAAACTACTTCATATGGAGTCATTTTGGTGGTGGCATGATAGTTAGTATTACACCACCATTTGGCTAGAGGTAACCACTGTACCCATAGATGTTGCTTTTCTGAAGTGAAACACATGAGGTAGGTCTCCAAACATTTGTTGACTGCTTTAGTTTGACCATCAGTTTGGGGATGATAGGAAACACTGAGTTATAGTTGGCACCTTGTAGCTTGAAGAGTTCTTGCCAAAAGTTACTAGTGAAGATCGGGTCACGATCAGACACAATGGAAGTGGGCATGCCATGCAATTTGAAGATCTGGTCCATGAAAGGTTGAGTCACCAAAGCTGGTGTAAAAGGGTGGGGTAGGGCGCAAAAATGAGCATACTTAGAAAGTCTGTCCACAACCACCATGATGACTGACTTGTTGCCTGACTTCGGAAGACCCGTAATGAAATCCATAGAAACCTCCGTCCAGATTGAGGCAGGGATGGGCAATGGCTATAATGTGCCTAGGGATTTGATTGTTTCTCCTTTGTGGCACTGACACACATCACACTTAGTTACAAAAGTAAGAATGTCCTTTTTCATGCCTTTCCAAAAGAATGAACCTCGAGTGCGAGCATAAGTCCTCTGAAAGTCTGACAGTGGGAGATGAGTGCAACTCTACCAAAATGCGACTTTTGATGGTGGATGTTGGTGATATCACTACTTTTTCCTTGTAGCGAAGGATCTCATCCTGCCAAGAGTAGCCCATTGTGGAATTTGGATCTGCCTACAATTTATTAATGAGTTGGGAGAGCAAAGGATGTGAAAAACCATTCCTTGTGAGCCTCTTCAATCCACTCTGGAATTGGAGGAGAGATTGCTAGCAGGGTACTTTCCTCCTTAAATTCGCGTGATAAAGCATCCACTACGACATTTTCTCACCCTTTCTTGTAAATTATCTCATCATCATATCCCAACATTTTGGCTAGCCATTTATTTTTTTGTGGTGAGGATAGGCATTGCTCCAAAAAATATTTAAGGCTTTGAAGGTCTGTGTGGATTTGGAAACGTCGCCCCAATAAGTATGGTCACCAGGTATCCACTGCATGTAAGATGGCCATCATCTCCTTCTCATAGGTAGATTGTCCTAGATTTGTCCCACTTAGTTGTTGGCTAGTGAAGGCCAAGGGTCGACCTTCCAGCATTAAGACAACCCCAATACTCGTACTTGAAGCATCACATTCAATCACAAAAGATTTGGTGAAGTCAGGTAGTGCCAATATGGGAGTGGAACACATGGCATGTTTGAGATCTATAAATGCCTGTTGTGCTTCATCATTCCATAGGAATGGATTTTTCTTGAGAAGGTGAGTGAAGCGTCTAGCAATGCGACCATAATTGCAAACAAATTTGCGATAGTAGCGGGTGAGACCCAAAAATACTCTCAAGCTCTTCAAGGTCTTTGGTTGAGGCCAATCCTGCATTGCCTGGATCTTTTTGGGATCCACCCTAACACCATCACACCCCATAATGTGGCCCAAATACTCAACTTCTTCCATTCCAAAAGAACACTTAGACAATTTGATAAATAATTTATGCTTCCGGAGAAGTTGCAAGAATGGATCTACATGTTGAAGATGTTTTTCCTAGGTGAGGCTGTAGACGAGGATGTCATCAAAGAAAAAAAGGACAATTTTTTTGAGATATGGTTTGAGAAGGTGATTCATGAGGCTCTGAAAAGTGGATGGGGCATTACAGAGGCCAAATGGCATGACCAAGAATTCATAATGGCCTTCATGAGTTCGGAAAGCAGTCTTTGGAATGTCTACTTCTTTCATGCGCATTTGGTGATAACCCGAGTAAAGGTCAAGCTTAGTAAAGAATTGAGCCCCATTTAGTTCATCCAACAAATCATCAACAACAGGGATGGGAAATTTATCTTTGACCGTTAGTTTGTTGAGGGCCGTGAAGTCTGGACACATGCACCATTCCCCATCTTTCTTGAGAACCATGACCACAGGTGATGAATAAGGACTAATTCTAGGACGAATGACACCGGCTTCCAAGAGTTTCATGATGATTTTTTCAATTTCATTCTTTTTGGTGAAAGGATATCTATATGGGCGCACATTTGGTGGTTGTGCCCCTGGGACCAAAGTAATGATATGATCATGTTCACCTCTTGAGTGTGGAAGCTCATGAGGCTTGTCAAAGACCTGCAGATGGTTGTTTAAGACCTATTGCATCTCAGGCTGAATATGAAGATAAGTGGGTTCGAAGGCCTGGATGGCATTAAATTGGGCTATAACTCCATGGTGGCCCTTTTTTAACAATTTTTCCATCCTATGCGAGCTGATGATAGAAGGAGCACCTGATTGGAGTCCGTGGAGGGTATATGTGTGGTTATTTTGCTTGAAGCTCATATATAACTACTAGAAATCCATTGTGATTGGGCCGAGTGTGCGGAGCCATTCAGCACCGAAGAAAATGTCACACCCACCCATGTTGATGGAAAACATGTTGTCTTTACGTGATAATCCCCCATTTGAAGTTTGACATTTTCACAGTGGCCTTCAGATTTCATTGTCCCCCCATCAGCAATCTGGCCCTGGAAATTAGAGACTGCTCTGACAAAACAATACACTGCTTCTTCGACTCTTTGATGGATAAAGTTATGCGTAGTGCCACTATAAATCAAGACTGTTATAGGTCGATGCTTAATAAAACCTCTGATTTTGAGAGTTTGGGGAGAAGAAATTCCTGCCAAAGCATGAAGCGAGATAACTGGTTCTTCAGGTGTAGCTGGGAGCTCATTATCCGGCTGGTTGTCCTCATCTTCCTCCTCTGGTCTCTCAAATGGTGGGGCTTCCTCAGATGAACTGTGATCAGTAGCATCAATTTGAAAGAATTTGGGCTCCTTGCATTTATGCCTCGGGGAGTATTTCTCATCACAGTAGTAACACAATCCTTACTTTATTCTTTCCACCATTTCTGTTGGTGACACCTTTTGAACCTTAAGTGTTTGGGTAGTGCTCGGAGTCTGGGTGGGGCATCCCTTGGCTATGAAATTTAGACGAGCTGACTGGGCCACTAACACGTGTTCTACTTCACAAGCTATCTTGCAAGCTACCAACCATGAGACTGGGTGTTGTAGTCCAACGTGGGCTTGTATGGCATCTTTGAGACCACTGATAAAACATTCCAAATAGAATTCATCTGTTAGACCTCCTGTGCGGAAGGCCAATGCTTCAAAGGCTTTAATATATTCTTGCACTGTGCCTGTTTGTTGGAGCTTAGTAAGACGACCCAAAAGGTTAGATTCATGGTCAAAGTGATCAGAAAGGGCTTTTGAGAATATCTGCCGAATCAGTGGCATTGCATAGCAGTGTTGATGCCACTGCCACCATTGCCATCTTTCTTGGTCCAAGTATAGGCTTCCAACACTTAGCTTAGTCGCATCATCTCTAATGTGATTCAATGTGAAATATTTCTCCATTTGTGCTAGCCATATGGCCAGATGAGAGCCATCAAATTTATACATGTCCAGCTTGGGTGGTCGAAGTTGGGACTGTTGGTTGTTTCCATAGAAGTGAAGAGAATGGCTAGACTTGCCCTCAAGGTTTTCATTAAAATCATATGCCTCCGATTGTGCCCTCGACTTTCCCTTTGTGATTGTGTCAGCTAAGGTCTGGATCTGCTTTGTTAATGCATCCAACTTTTTTTCAAGGGTGTCGATCTTCTCATTGGCCATAGCTTGAGCTCTAGTTTGTACCATGCACCAATTTGGTGCACTTGTCGTTACTGTGAAAAATAAATAAATTTGGGACCACTTGAAATTTTGACACTGACAAGTGAATGGTACCACCTTGCTCAGCCTATCGACTTGATTCTTATGGGCTAAGTCTCCGATAAATGTCCCGAGAGTTTTACTCCTCGCTTCGGAATACTGTAGTAGCTGATTCCTAGAAAAGTTAATTCTGCCCAATGTCTTGCGAGAATCACGCCCAGGTATAGGAGCCACACAAATAGTCAGATCTGTCGGTGAAACCCTCAATTGTAGAGTATGAGTAGGAATGTGGTAGTCATCGAACCCCTACTACTAGATCTGAATGACAGATCTGATTGTTGCGACTGCTATAGAACCCAAACTGCTAGATCTGAATGGCAGATTTGATAGATTTGATTGGCGAAACTGATTGTTGCGGCTACGACAGAACCCAAATTGCTAGATCTGATCTGACAAAGATGATGCATGATCTAGAGAGAGACAAGGGAACTATGGTCTCAAGGAATGTCAGGTGCTACATATCGCAATATACATAAGGGTCGATAGTAGTACTTGACCGAATCTTTCAGGGCACTAACCAAGGAGGATCAACTGTACCCTTAGCTGTACAACCCGACTACCTTATCATACATGCGAGTAATCTCCCCGAGTGCTATTCTCGGTGTACTGTAGCAGCAAGACGACCGATGGTTTATCTATGGTGAGGTTTCAAGAGAGCCTAGGGGGCTTTCGATATACCAAGAGGGTACTTGGAAGACAGTCCGTGCGCGGTTCTGTCTAATGCACTACTACTCGAAGGGGTACCCACAGGGGTTACAAGGGAGTCCAACAAGCATGACCATCTCTTGTATTTCCTGTGTGCATGCCTCCCCGAATCTGCAGGTTTATGTGCTCAATGGCAGTTCCCGTGTTTTAAAGATGCCAAAACACGTCTCTAGCAAAAAAAAAAAGATTCTGTTAAAAATGGAGAACCCACCGGCCCTGGAAAGTGCTTTGATACCACTTGTTATGCTCTTGACCTGTGAAAAGATACCAGAATACCAAGTATGCGAAGAAATATACCCAGAACATAGAACTATAAGAAATAACAACATATATTTTATTATTCAGAAAGGAAAGCAATGTTCACTTGCCTCTTCGAGGGGGCAACCTCCAATAGAGCTGGGCTCAATTACAAAATAAAACACGATGCTCCTCAAGGGGAGTCTCTATCCTTTATATAGGATTCATACATGCAATACCATGGGTCAGTACCATGGTTCTTATTAATATCATCTATCTAATACCATGGTCCATTTGCAACTAACTATGGTCCCTTCTTTAAATGCGGGTCAACCATTTACAATTATTAATATGGGCTTTATTGACTCTCTAACTAACTATAACTATGACTCGACCCTATTACATAAATAAGGGGGTTAGGGTGGGACCCTAACAAAGAATGCATGTTGAATGCAAGAATGAGAACTGAATAAACCACGAGGAATACATATGAAAATGAGGGGTTTTTTTTTTTTTTTTTTTTTTTTTTTTTTTTTTTTAACTTATTGCTTTATTTTTCTATAAATCACTTTTATAAAGAAAATAAAATTTTATTAAGTGAATAAAATTGTTTATAAGGTGCTTTAAATTTGCTCCTTTACCCCTATTTTTCTAAGACACAATTAAAAATTCAAATTTAATATTTAGATATAAGATACAGTTTATTAGAAATAAGGCTGCAAGATTTTAATGGCATGTAAGATGGCCATCACTTCTTTCTTATGGGTAGAATTGACCAAATTTCCATCATGCAATTGGTTATTGATAAATGATAGTAAATGTCCCTTTTGAAATAAAATGGAGCCTAAACCTTTTTATAGTAAATGTCCTAACTACGTCACTTGACCTAATCTTAAACTTAAAACCCTAAAATATATGTACAAAACAGAAAAATCTTAAAATAGACCCTGCAAACCCTAGGTGTTATCTCTTTATCTATCCTTTGACAACATTTAAACCTATTACTACTAAAATAAGGTCATCCAACCTTAATTATAAGGTTTTAACCAAGAAATTACAAATTTGAATTATTAAAATTCAATTTTGATTTTTCTTTGTTCATCATCTTGTTCCCAAACATTCTTAGTGTGCATTTATTTAAGACACACAAACCCTGCCTTTTACCCTTTGAAATCCATGCAATTTGGAGAATTTTTGAACAATAAAAACATATATGTGAAAAAATAAAAAATATTTAATTGTATTAATGTAACCTATGAGTAAAAAAAGACTCTCCAAGTTGAATCATTCAATTTTTCCTTGAAATGAAGATTGGGCATGCATTTTTGTGAAGGAGACCAGAATTGAATTGCTTCACTAAAATGTACTCCCAAGCTTCATTTATTGGCCAATCTGATTGATTCAAATTTTAGAATGATTATTTAATGATTTTACACACTTTTACATTGTTATATCTTTATTTTGAGCTTAAATATTTATACTTCATATTTCATACAAGATTCTAATTTTTGCTTCAACTTGCCTTATGTGAAAGTTGTTTATAAGTGGCAAACATAGTTATGTAGGATATTTGTCAAACATGACGCAAGGTTATATCCTAAGGTTAGGTATTGTTCAATCATGTTCCATTTCAAATTTCATTACCAAGAGTGTAATTGGTTTGGCCCGGGAGTATACATTTGTTTTGACTTGATCATTGACAGATATGATTAATTTGTACATTAGAAGACTTGGATTTTAGTGAGTAACATTAATTTTAGGATAATGAGTATCATATGTTGTAGAAAATGTTTGTATCTTTAGGATGGAATGTGCATTATTTCATTCCCATTTAGTTACAAGTCCTAGTGTGCATTTATTTGAGGCACACAATCCCTGCCTTTTACCCTATAAAATCAATCCAATTTGGAGTATTCATGCATAATAGAAATTAAATGAGGATGAGTTATTGTCCACCCAAATTTAATGAGGATGTACTTCATACTATGTGGGGAGTCATATTCCTCACACATTTTAAAGTTGTCTTAGGTAATGTATAAATAGGAAGATACTTCTAATTTGAAAATTGTAACACATTGGTGACAAGAGGAAGGAGTTCACTCTCTTTTGCCTTTTGCTTTTTATTGTTTGGAATTATACTACTATTGAGGAAGAATAGCACTGTTGTGGAATTTATGCTCATGATGATTAAATTGGTTGTTTTATGAGGTACTATATGTTTTTCTAAGATCGGTTTTAAGTTTTCATCTTTTAATATTTGTTTAACATTGAAATGATATGTATTTTCTTGAGGTATTATCATGGCAAGTTAGCACCCAGGTGGATTCTAAATACTGAATGCTAGTAGAAAGGACCTAGTTGATAGTGAATCCCACAAGTTCCTTCATTCTCTTAAACCTTAGAATTATAGTCACCATTTTCATGTGTTAGGAATTCCTTTTCAAGACTTTTTCAATCGATGAGTGGCATTGGAATCCTATGTCTACTTAGATTTCATTGCCAAGCAACAAATAATAACTAGTCCTATTTTTCTCCATTCTCCTTACCTATTTATCTTCAAACCCTAACTAGGTCACTTGACCTAATCTTAAACTTAAAACCCTAAAAAATATGTATAATATAGAAAAACCATAAAATATACCTTGCAAACCCTAGGTGTTATCTCTTTATCTATCCCTTGGCAATATTTAAACCTAATTACTACTAAATAGGGTCATCCAACCTTACTTAATTATAGGGTTTTAACAAAGAAACTACAAGTTTCAACTATTTAAATTCAAATTTGATTTTTATTAGTCCATCCCCTTGTTCCCAAACATTCCTAGTGTGCATTTATTTGAGGTACACAAACTCTTCCTTGTACCCTATGAAATCCATGCAATTTGGAGTATTCTTGAACAACATAAATATATATGTGAAAAATTAAAAATATTTAATTGTATTAATGTTACCTATGAGTAAATAAATATTCTTCAAGTTGAATCATTTAATTTGGCCTTGAAATGAACGTTGGTTGTGCATTTTTGTGAAGTAGACCAAAACTACCTTGCTTCACTAAAATGCACACTCAGGGTTCGTTTATTGGCTAATTTGATTGATTCAAATTGAAGATTGTTATTTAATGATTTTACATACTTTTACATTATTATATGTTTACTTTGAGCTTAAATATTTATACTTCAAATTTCATTAACATTTTAAGTTTTGCTTTGACTTGCCTTATGTGAAAGTTGTGTATAAGTGGGAAACATAGTTATGTAGAACATTTGTCAGGCATGATGCAAGTTATATCCTAAGGTTAGGAATTATCCAATCATTCCCCCTTTCAAATTTCATTACCAAGAGTTTAATTGGTTTGTCCTGGAGTGCATATTTTTTCCAATTGTGATCATTGGTAGATATGATCAATTGTTATGCTGAAAGACTTGGATTTCAGTGTATAACATTTCCTTTATGAAAATGACCAGGATATGTTGCATAAAATGGTTTTATATTTATTTTGGCATGATCATTATCACATAGTTAATTAAGTACAGGTCTTGGTGTGAATTTATTTGAGGCACACAAACCTTCACTTCAACCCTACGAAATTGATCCAATTTGACATATTCTTGCACAAAAAAAATTTATAGGTACAAAATTATTGTTCATTATGAGAAAAAAAGTACTCTCCAATCTGAATCATTCAATTTGGCCTTGTAATGAAGGTTGGGCATGCATTTTTGTGAAGTAGGCCAAAATTGCCTTGCTTCACTAAAATGCATGCCAAGGCTTCATTTATTGGCAAATCCGATTGATTCAAATTATAGATTGTTTGTTTAATTATTTTACACAATTTTGAATTATTATTGAGGCACACAAACCTTCACTTTAACCCTACAAAATCGATCCAATTTGGCATATTCTTGCACAACAAAAATTTATATGTACACAATTATTGTTCATTATGAGCAAAAAAGCACTCTCCAATCTGAATCATTCAATTTGGCCTTGTAATGAAGGTTAGGAATGATTTTTTGTGAAGTTGGCCAAAATTTCCTTGCTTCACTAAAAATGCATGCCAAGGCTTCATTTATTGGAAAATCTAACTGATTCAAATTGTAGATTGTTTATTTAATTATTTTACACAATTTTGAATTATTATATGTTCACTTTGATCCTTAAATAATTTTTCTTCAAATTTCATACAACATTTCAATTTTTTCTTCAATTTGCATTATGTCGAAGTTGTATATATGTTTTGCTTCAACTTGTTGTTGGGAAAAATAATTGTCTTTTTAATTCAAATCAATAGTTATAACTCTTCACATTAATTGTCAATCTGGGTAGGTTTTATTATTGCAAGGCTATTACACAAAATATATGCAAGGGTGAATGATGAATAGTGTTAATGAATGTCAAACTCAATTGCTGTAATCACACTCTCAGCAATTCAACACTTTGGATGTTACACTCTCAAACATTTTTCACACTCTCAAGAAATAAACACACAATGCATAGTAAAACCACTTTGTCACACAATCACTCTTATTTCTAAAAGAAAAACACTCGTGGAAACCATTCTCTCAACAAATGTTGTAACACACATTCAAATGAAATGAACAAACCATCAAACTATAATAGGAATTAAATAACTTTCATACTAACAAAGGGACCAGACCAAGACCTATGATGTTACACAATACATAGGTTAGAGTTTTGCAATCATTAAAGCATGAACAAGACTAATAATAACAATAAAAATAATCACACATGAATTATAACTGAGAGATAAATCAAACAACTACAATACCTTCCAAACTAGTCATACCTGCTAAGAAGGAGGGCCCTTCCTTCCTAGTAAGGGTTGGTACACCACATAGTTGTTATGCACTTGACTTACGAGGAATATCAGAATGCCATAAATAGAAGAACTTTATTTCCAAAAAGAAATAATTAACACATGAATCGAGACATGTTGCAAAGATATTATATTATTCAGAAGTAAAATGCAATGTTCACTTTCCTCTTCGAGGGGTCAACCTCCAACAAAGGAGAGATCAATTAAAATAAAACTCGGAGAGACTTCCCTTGCTATCTAAGATTATAAATAGCTTCATGACATACAAAACCCTAACTAATCATGGTCCCTAGCATAATACAGGTTAACCACCTTATTTATTAACTATGGTATGTTTATAACTAATTGTGGTCCTTTTTCCATAATGTGGGTCAACCACTTAAAATCATTATTAACGCGTATAACTGCTTAGAAGCTTTATTGAATCAACTAAATAATTATGAATTTGACAATGCCCCTCGGGATTAATAAATAAATAAAGGGGTTAGTGTTGGACAGTAAAAAATGCCCTCCCCCATCAAAAGAAGCTTTGTCCTCAAGGTTGAAGCTACAAAAATTACTGAAGAATAGTTGTTGGCTCTCATGTTGCATCTTATAGAGAGGTATCTTTGCACTTGATGAGGACTTCCTTGATCGTGAGACCATGGATATTTATGTCTCGAGTATCGAGGACTTATTCATGTCTAAGACAAAGTGAACCTTCCTCATCCAATCCTGGATGAATTGTCTGAACCATGCAATTCTTTCCCACAACTTTGTTGAGGCAAGATACATGGAAGACTAGGTGGATTTTTGAAGTGGTCAACAATGCCAATTTGTAAGCTATTGCAATGATATGCTAAATTATTTGATAAGGCCCATAATATTTTGGGGCTAATTTCTAGCAATCTTTTTCTTTGAGAGAGGTCTGATTATATGGATGGAGTCACAGAAACACCTGGTCACCCACTTGAAATGACCTATATGAATAGTGTTGGTTGGCATGTTACTTCATCCGGTCCTGATCTTGATGGAGACTATCTTTGAGATGAACGATCATGGTGGAATGGTTCTGAAGGAGCTTATCAATTGTCTGTAATTTGGAAGATCCTAGCAGAAAAGAAGTTGGTGAAGGTGGGAGTTGGCCATACACTGCCTCATATGGCGTCATCTTGTTGGCTTCATGATAGTCAGTATTATACCACTATTCAACTAAAGGCAACCATTGTACCCATTGATGTTTCTTTTCTGAAGTGAAGCATCATAGATAGGTCTCCAAACATTTGTTGACTACTCTTGTTTGGCCATATTTTTGGGCATCATAAGTGATACTCATTTGGAGTTGTGTGCCTTGTAGCTTGAATAGTTCTTGCCAAAAATTGTTGGTGAAAGTGGGGTCTCAATCAAACATAACGGAAGTCAGCATGCATTCGAGTTTGAATATTTGTTCCATGAAAATGTGAGCCACTAATGTTGGGGTAAATGGGTGTAGTAAGGCACAAAAATACTCATATTTGGAGAGTTTGTGAACAACCCCCATGATGACTGATTTTTTGCATGAATTTGGGAAAATTGTAATGAAATCCATGAATACATTTGTCCAGACAGGAGTAGGGAGTGGAAAGGTTTGTAAGGTGCTTGATAGCTTAATTGTTGCCCCTTTGTTGAGCTAGAAAAATTTGCATTCAACTACAAAAGTGAGAATTTCTTATTTAATTTAGGTCCAAAAGAAAGAGCGACGTGCTTAGGCATAAGTATTCTAGAATCATAAATTTCTTGTGATGCGAGAGGATTGCATCTCGTCCAAGATGTGGGTTTTGAGGGTGGAGTTTGAGGAGAGCACTACACGATCCTTGTAGCAAAGAACATCATCCTTCCAAGAGTAATACTCTAAGTAATTAGGGTCTACTCATAACCTATTGACGAGCTGGAATAGAGATCTGTGGGAGAACCATTCATGATGATGTTCTTCAATCCAATATGGTATGGAGAGAGAGAAGGATAAAAGGGTGACATCTTCCTCAAATTGGTGAGATAAGGCATTGACCATAACATTTCCATGTCACTTGTATACTATCTCATAATCATATCCCAACATTTTTGTGAGCCATTTATTTTGTTGTGGTGACAATAGACACTACTCCAGGAAATATTTTAGGTTGTGATGGCTAGTGCAGATTTGGAGGCATTGCCCCAATAAGTATGGTCACCAAGTGTCTACTGCATATAAGATGACCATCATTTATTTCTCATAAATAGATTGACCCAAATGATTGCCACTAAGTTGTTCGCTGGTGAAAACCAGTGGTTGACATTCCTGCATTAATATAGCTCCAATTATTATATCTTAAGCATCACAGTCAATCACAAAAGGTTTTGTGAAGTCTGGTAGGGCCAATACTGGAGTGGAGCATGTTATAGGTCATTTTGTCACATCAACCCTGTTAAAATAGGAAACTACTGTAAAATTCTACTTTGGACAACTAATTTGATGGAGATTATGATTTCATTAAATTCCTCTTTGTGAGAGGACCAGAATCGACCTAAAGATCATCTGATTTGGATAAGGGAAGTGTATTTTTTAATTATGAGCCTACATGTGCATATTTGATCAGGTCGGCCCTAAAACAAAGTGGACACCCTTGGAAGGCTATAAATACAAGTGACCTCTACCTCATTTTTACATCATCATAAGACATTCTTTTATTCTCTTTCTTTGTTATTACTGGCACAGGTATGAGACACGTCCACGGAGGAATGTGTTCGCTCGAAGATGAAATTGTAGGGTCCGAAGCTCGCATCTATGTTTTAGGGTTTTCAGCCTCAATCATAGGAATGGCACATGAATAACTAGACCATAGTTTCTCACTAACCGGCTCAATCGTGCGACCAAAGAATCTCAGTCACACATACAACTCATCCTCCATGTGACAGGCATCTAGGGTTTTAGAATCATAGTCGCAGGCTCTCCAAAGGCTAAATTCGACCACAATTGTTGGCTTATAGGCTCAAGGGAGCGACTTTCTAGTCACATGCATGATTCCTCCTCCATGTGACTGAGACCTAAATATTGTTTTTTTAGCTGTCCTAAGTTTTCACTTGTTGAACGCAGGGTTTGGCAATTGACCACAGATAGTGACAATTCATTACAAGCCTCTGAATCAAGGTTTTGAGTATAAGAATTTATGGGTTCATTTTACGGATATTTTTTAGTTTATTATTGTTAGATAGGTTTATGGTTGAAGATATGGATTATTGTGCTCGAATTTACTGAATCATTGAATGACGATCCAATAAGAAGAAGAATTTGAAATGGTTTTCCCCATAATGGGTTTTTCCCTAGTCTCTAACCAATCCTGGTGTCTCTATGTGTGAATGGTTTTCTTCTATTGTTCCTTTATGTTCATCTACATTGATGATGATGATATTCTTCTTTCTATATAGTTGCATATGTTGCTGAATAATGTAAATTTGAATAATTTTATGATGTTATGGGGTGAATTTAATGTGTTAATGAAGAACTGCAGTTATCAAAGCAAAGAACAATATATCCCTAAGAAAAATTAACATGGTATCAGAGTTCGGATGAAGAAAAGTCATGAAGATCAACCCTATAATTACACCGTTGATGGAAGCAAGAGAGGATGGTAGAGACCTAAAAGAATTCAAGGGTTTGAAGGAAACCCTAGGTAATTTGTGTGTTACAGTTTTATGGATATTATGAGGTTAGGGTTTGAGAGAAACCTCGTATATGGAAAATATTTGATATATGAAATATTGAAACTCTAGCATGGTCAATGTCAATATGCTGAGGCACTTGTGACATATTTTATGAAGCCCTACATGGGGTAGAATTTATTATGCCTGGTTTTTGATGAAATATTGAAGGCAACATTATCATATGGACTATGAATAGTGATGGGAGATGATCACCTCTTATTGAAGATAAGTATTTCTTGATTTATGATGCTCCTTTATGTCTTTACTTTTGTTTAGACTTATAGAGTCGATTATTGTTTTTATTATTACCTATACTTTGTGCATGTATATTTGAGTGTTTGTATGCTTCTAACCTCTTGATGAGTTGTGGTAAGTGGATACTTCTTGAGGATCATGGCTAATGTGGGAAGAGAGGAGATAGTAAAGGCAACAATGTGCTTCAAGCTGCCTCTGGAAAATAAGAAGATGCACATGTATTTGAATACTACAAGGTATGCATGGTATATTGTTTAAATGTTATGTTTTAATTTCAATATTGATGGCAAGGTAAGCCCTAAGGTTTGATAAGAATATCCCCTTTACAAATGGCTCATGAAAGTAAGTTTGATTCATGGTACTTATGATGAGATGGTGTACTTGGTATTACATAAGTATCTTACATTCTAGTCATGGTAAGGCTACATTGATTTTTGATATATTGATATACTTGATATTTGGCATGCATCTCTTGTTACAGGAAACACCTGTTCATATATATATGTGTGTGTGTGTGTGTGTGTGTGTGTGTGTGTTGTGCATAACCTTAGTGAATTCATGATTGAGCCACTTCATTCACATTGAGTTTCTTCCAAGCACCCTTCGAGATATTTTCATGGGATGATCTATCTTGGACATCCTTCCTATGATATGTGATTGCATGGATGTATTGATGATGTTTGGATTGTTATTGATGAGAACATTTGGGTGTTACCATACTATGAGATCTTCCATGATGTTTTGAATGAGAAGTTTGTAGCTTTAAGCATGATCGGGGTTGAGTACGATGATTGTTAGTATGAATAGCTATGAGACAAAATGAAGAATATTTTTGGAGGGATGTTTAAGCAGGTTCTAGATATTCCATGGACACATTATGATAATATAGAGCGGGAATTGATTTTAAGAGAATCATGTATATAGTTTGGAATGAGATACCTTCATTGAGACAATGTTGCTACATGAAACAAGCTTAGGCTTGTAGTTGACACCTCCTCGAAGAGGGAGGATGACTATGGTATCCTTTTTGTGATATGTATCTTTTGTTCTATTATGATATTTGATTTGTTGCCTATATGAACAAGAAACAAATGATATTGAGACAATATGATTACCAAATATGAGCATGATGATATGTTTTCGATCTACATAGACCATCATTGATCGAGGACCCTAAGCCAACTCTTCCCCCCCCCTGTTTGAGCTCCTAGGGCGTGAAATTGAGATAGAGGGATCCTAGGGTTGAGGTAGATCTAGAAAATAGGGTATCACCCCTATCTATTATTCGTAGGGTTGGAGATGTTGCTCCCATATCTTGGTATTTATAGAGTATACTCCAGTTGGTATCATACCCACAAGTCGGGCTTATTGGGATTTTCCCTCCCCATCTCGTCAACGGGTTGAGGAGGTTTGGGGGCGTGTGATCCTTACCCTTTTGGTAAGTCAGGTATCTCACCCAAGCTCAAACAATGATGCAAGTGTTATATCACATGACTCTTGAGGGTAATTATTGGGAAGGTCGGTAGGCAATAGGATGGGTTAAGATGTGCTCCCCTATTTCACCTATTTATTGATATGGGGTCATACAAGTTTAGCTCACCCATGAGCTCCAAGGTGGAGATGTGCTCGCCGATGTGATTTTGAGATGTGCTCTCTGATGTTGATGTGGGTCGTAGACTTGGCTCCTTGCTGATGTTTCATGGGTGGTATCATTTGGATCCCCACTGGTATATATTCCGGGTGGTAGCATTGGCTCCTCAATGAATAGAGGGTGGCAGCTTAGGCTTCCATTTGATGTCAAATTCTTCTTATTTTATATTCGATAATGTTCAACATATGAGCAAGGATAATCAAGAGATAAGCAGGAATATGCAAGAGATGAATCAAGATGAACGATGATGATATTGTATATGATATGATGACATGATGACATGTTGATCAATGGTCAGATATTGACAGGTGGAATTCTCCCTAGTTGAGAGAGTGTTAAAATAAGAAACTATGGTAAAATTCCACTTTTGACAACTCATTTGATGGAGATGATTATTGTATTAAATTTCTCCTTTTGAGAGGACCAAAATTGACATAAATATCATCTAATTTGGACAAGGGACAGTGTGTTTTTGAATTGTGAGCCTACATGTGCATGTTTGATCAGGTCGACCCTAAAGAAAAGTGGAAACCCTTAAAAGGCTATAAATACAAGTTATGTATACCTCATTTGGACATCATCATGAGACATTATTTTATTCTCTTTCTTTGTTTTGGCTCACACAAGTCTGAGGCATGTCCATGGAGGAATGGGTTCATTCGAAGATGAGATTGCAGGGTCCAAAGCTCACACCTTTGTTTTAGGGTTTTGGGCCTCAGTCGCAGGAATGATACATGAATAACTTGACCACAATTACTCACTAACTGACTCATATGTGCAACTAAACCATTCCATTCTCACACACAACATTTCCTCCATGCGATTGGAATATAGGGTTTCAGAATCATAGTCACAATCTCTCCAAAGGTTGAATTTGACCACAGTTGCTGGCTTACAGGATCAAGGGAGCTACTAGACCTTTCTAGTCACATGCATGACTCCTTCTCCACATGACCGACCTAAATGTTGGTTTTTGAGTTTTCTAAAGTTTTCGCTCATTAACGCAGGGTTCGACAGTTGACCACAAACAATGACAATTCATTATATGCTTCTGAATCAGGGTTTTGAGTATAAGAATTAATGAGTTCATTTTATGGATATTGTTTTGATGATTATTGTTGTATACATTTATGGTTGACGATATCGATTATTGTAATCTCATTTACTAAACCATTCAATGATGATCTAATAATAATAAGAATTTGAGAGAGTTTTACCCATAGTGGGTTTTTCCCTGGTCTTCGAACAATCTCGATGTCTCTATGTGTGAATGTTTTTCTTCTATTGTTACTTTATATTTTGTTGTATTGATGATGATCATATTGCTCTTTCTACATAGTTGGATATGTTGTTGAATAATGTTATGGGGTGAATCTAATGTGTTAATGAAGAAATGCAATTACCAAAGCAAAGAACAATATGTCCCTAAGAAAAATTAACAAACCCAACAGGCCTACAAAGCAGATCAATCAACATTTTTGAACACTTTGTCATAATCCCTTCACAAAGCCTTAAGCATCACTTCTCCAAAAACTCTAATTTTCTGGGACAATTAGCTCAAAAACATTATTTTTAGCCCCAACACACCTTACTTATTTAGCCACCTGTGTTCAACACATGTTTCATACCTATTAGGTAACAGTGATTAGCACTTGTTTCTCCTTTCTTCACATGCGTTGATTCTAGAAATTCAAGAAAAATAAATATAAAATCTGAAGCTTCCTCTTCCAGATGCTTCTAAGGTAGTTTTAACTATTTACCATTGATAGAGATCTCTAATCCTATCTTGGAGACCTTATCTCTTATCCCTTGAGCTCATCTTCCCTTCTTAATTATATCTCAAGCCTAGGCTGGTAATTGAATAAGAATTCCCAAACTACCACATTCATCCTATAAATTTACTTCCTCCCATAAGGTTTGGGTTGGCTTTTGGAGTTTGATAGTTTCCTCTTGTTGTTGCTTTAAACCTAAAGTATTCATCATATTCATGCATTAGGGTTTGTGTTGAGGTGTGCTTTGTGACATGGAAGGACAAGTCAACTTGGGGAGACATCTACAAGATCAACTTCTATTTATGGCTATAAACTCTCTCCTATATTTATCAATATAAAGAGCATCTTGTTTTCCTATATGTGTTGTGTTATGTTTGCACTCATATATGTCATGTTGATTCATTGAATAGATATTTTAGATTATGCTACAGGGATGTTGTGGATCCTTTGCTTGTTTTAGTCATGTATGTAGGTTCTAATTATAACACTTGGAGCTCGAGTCAGAGTTTACAAGTAAGAAGGAAAGGAAGTCTTGCTACATATTCGAGGTAGGATTCATTCCCATACTCTAATTTATCTAAGGAAAACTTCATTCTTTTGTCTTTTTTTTGTTCTAGATTAGTCCACTAGATCTATAGAATTTACCATTGTCTAGAATTGTGAAAATTCCACATAACAAAGCACGTGGCTTTTTTGACACCCGAGAAGGCCTGATGAATTGTGCCAGTCTAAACAAATGAATGTTTCTTGAGAAGATTAGTGAGGGGCCTAGAAATGCATCCAAAATTGCTAAAAAATTTGCGATAATATTTCATGAGACTTAGAATCCCCTCAATCTCTTCAAGGTTTTTGGTTGGGGCTAATCTTACATTTCCTAAATATTTTTAGGATCAACCCTCACTCTATCATGACCCACAATGTGTTGTAAATACTACAAATCTTCCATGCCAAAAGAACACTTGGATAATTTGAGATATAAATTGTGATATTACATAATTTGTAATACCTTTTCAACATGTTGAAGATGTGTGTCCCATGTTGTATTGTAGATTAGGATGTCATAAAAAAATACCATGATGGAATTTTTGAGATATGGTTTTAGAAGGTGGTTCATGAGGCTTTGAAAAGTGGATGGGGAATTACAAAGAACAAATGGAATGACCAAGAATTCATAATGGCCTTAATGGGTTCTAAAGGTTGTCTTGGGAATTTCAACTTCCTTCATTTGTATTTGGTGATGGCTTGAGCAAAGGTCCAACTTGGTAGTTCATCAAGTAGTTCATCAATTACTGGGATGGGAAATTTGTCCCTGATGGTGAGCTTGTTAAGGGCCCTGAAGTATGGACACATGCACCATTTACCATCTTTCTTTTAAATCATGACAATTGGGGATGAATAAGGGCTAGTGTTGGGATGATTAACACTAGCTTCAAGGAGTTCCTTGATAATTTTTTCAATCTCATTATTTTGTGTAAAATGATATCTATAGGGGAAAACATTGGGTGGTTGGGTACCTAAAAGAAAAGGGATGTTATGAGCATGTTCACCCCTAGAGTGTGGAAGCTCCTTGGGTTTGTTAAAAAACCACTGGTGGTGATCGAATACCTATTGCATATCAGGATGAGTGTTAGCAAGCGTGGATTCAATAGCGTGGATGGAATTGAATTGTGCTACTACCACATGGTGGCCCTTTTTTAAAAGCTTCTCCATTTGATGGGAGTTGATGATAGTAGGACCATTTTCCTAGAGTCCCCATAGTGTATGAGTGTGTTCATTCTGCTTAAATATCATATATAGCTCCTGAAATTCCATGGTGATAGGGTCGAGAGTGTGGATCCATTCAACGCCAAGAACAATGTCACAACCACCCATTTCAATGGAAAACATGTGGGTTTTAAGGTGATAATTCCCCATTTGAAGCTTAATATTTTCACAGTATCCTTCACATTTCATAGTCCCCTCATCAACGATAAGGAATTGGAAATTAGATACCACCCTCACAAAACAATGAACAACCTAGACTACCCTCTTATGGACAAAGTTATGTGTTTTTCCACCATCAATCAACACCACCATTGGCCTATGTTTAATAAATTCTCTGGTTTTGAGCATCTGTGGAGAAGAAATGCTTGTCAAGGCATATAGTGAGATAACCGGCTCACCCGGTATAGTTGTAGTATCAGTGTTCGTGGCTAGTTGAGGTTCACCCTCTTCCTCCTCATTAAATTTAGTTGACAAAACTTCCTTAGCGGAGCTATTTTAAGTAGCATCGATTTGAAAGAATTTTGGTTCCTTGGATTTATGTCCCAGGGAATATTTGTCATCACAGTAGTAGTAGAGTCCTTATTTCCTTCTTTCATCCATTTTTGTCAGAGAAACCTTGTCGAACCTTAAGTGTTTGGGTGGGACCAGTGGCAGGGGTGGGACATGCCTGTGAGGGAAAAGTTAGATAGTTGGATTGGGAATTTAGAGCAACTTTTGCATCTAAGGCCTTGCAACATGCTTCTAATCAAGTAATCGGTTGATGCATTCGAACATGGGCTTAGATGGATTTCTTTAGGCCTTTGTTGAAACATTCCATGTAAAAGGCATCTCTTAAGCCCTAAATCCAAATGACCAGTTATTCAAAGGATGTAATGTACTCTTGTACTATGCCAATTTTCATGAGCTTAGTGAGGTGATCTAGAAAGTGATATTCCTGATCAAAACGAGCACAAATGGATATTGAGAACATGTTCTAAGTTGGCCTCCCTGGATATAATTTTATATTCCATTGCCACCATTGCCATCACTCTTAGTCTAATTAAAGAGCTCCCATATGTAATTTAGTGTCATCATCCCAGATATTGTTAAGTTGGAAATATTTCTCCATTTGTCCCACCCATATTGTTGGGTTAGATCCATCAAATTTATACATGTCAAGCTTGGGTGTCTCGTGACTCGAATATTTGTGATCCCTATTGAAATGAAGGTGGTGGTTGGATTCTCCTTCCACATGGGCATCAATATTGTTCTCTTCCGCTATGGGTTCTTTAGCCTTGCTCAGGGCATCTATTACTACTGCTTGGATTGTATCTCCAACAGACTCCTTGAAGTCATTGAATTTTTTCTCTAAGTGTTCCACTTTCTCCAGAGCTACAGTTTGAGCCCGGGTTACCATACACTGCTCCTAGTCAAATTTTAAGCTTACTTAAGAGAAGTATGGCTGGAAAAATGATGATATTAGGAGTTTATTGATGCAAGTCACTTGAATTTTCTTCTGGAAAAAAATTTGGACCACGTGAAAATTTGGGGGATTACCGGTGAATGGTACCACTATGATTAGCTCAACGTACTGACTCTTGTGGGCTAGGTCTCTTGCAAGCAGCCTGTGGTGACCATAGACTTTTTTTTCAATACTCTAAAATGATTTTTACTCCCAACTGATCAATATTGAGATAATCAAATTCAAAAACACTTGATACTGTAATAATGTGTAGTGAAAATCAGGGTTGTAACAACAGAAACCCCAAATTATTGGCACTACCAAATTTTTTGCAACAATCTGATCTAGGATGTAACAACTGAAACCCAAATTGTTGGATCTATGCTCTAGTGGTTGAAACCCAAAATAGTGGATTTGATCTGGAGGGTGGTGGACAAACCCAAATTGTTGGGCACTACAAAAGATAGGAGGGTGAGTGTTAAATAGCAAAGGGAACTATGGTCATAAGGAGTGTTAGGTGCTATAGATCATGATATACACAGGGGTCAAACAATAGTTCTTAGCCCAATATTTCAAAGCACCAACTAAGGAGGATCGACCATACCCTTATCAGTACTACCCGACTACCCTTTGTGAGTAATCTCCTTGAGTGCTTTTCTTAGTGTACTATAGCAGTAAGATGACCAACGTCTTACCTAGGGTTGGGTTTCAAGTTAACATAAGGGAGCTTCTGATATACCCAAAGATATGTGGAAGTGCAGTTTGTGCGCAGTTCTGTCTAATATGTTACTACCCAAAGGGGTACCCATAGGGGTTACAAGGGAGTCCAAAAAACATAACCACCTCTTGTATTTTCTGTGTGCATGCTTCCCCAAATCCGCATGTTTATGCACTAAAAAATAGATCCCATAGTTTAAAACAATAGATCTCATGGTTTAAAGACTTTGGAACACATCTCTGGTCTAAAAATAATTATGCCAAAATTGGAGGTGTAGTTGGCTCAGGAAAGCGCTCTAATACCACCTGAAGAATATCAAAATTCCATAAATACAAGAACAATATTGCTATAAACACATAAATAACACATGAATTGAGACAAGATACAAAGATATTATATTATTCAGAAGCATAATGCAATGTTCACTTGCCTCTTTGAGGGGGCAACCTCCAACATAACAGAGCTCAATTACAATAAAGCTCGACAAGACTTCCCTTATTATTTAAGACTGTGTATAGCTTCATGACATCCAAAACCCTAACCTCTCGTGGTCCCTTTCATAATACGGGTTAACAACCTTATTTATTAACTATGGCCCATCTCTAACTAATTGTGGCCCCTTTTCCATAATGTGGTCAACCACTTACAATCATTATTAACGTGGATAACCGCTTATGGGCTTTATTGGCTTAACTAACTAATTATGACTCTGATAACGCCCCTTGAGCTTATCACATAAATAAAGGGGTTAGGGTTGGACCCTAACAATAGCAGACAAGTTAGTCAACAGAAAGGTATGATGCCATGAATGATTGATATTGCATTAATGAAACATACAATATTATGATGTAGATTCTCTCCCCCTTTATCTCTATCTCTTTGTTTCTATATTTCTATCTCTTACGAGTAGAGAATACACCTCTTTATAATTTCAAATTACAATGATAAGATCATTATGAGAATCTCTCAATTCTCATGTTATCTAATTTGAGAATACAAATTAACAATTTTATAACAATTTCCAAGGTTAGGACAAAGATGTAACAACTTTTCCAAATTACAATAATTATCAATAGAAAATCCTAACTAATTCTTGCATTGTCCATAAACTTCTCCTTTGACAGTTGAACTATCTTTTGACTAGATGATTTCCAAATTAATTTTCATAACTAATTGAAGGAGGTCAACGTGTCCAAAATATATCTTCATGTGTAAATACAATTCTCATTAAGTCCTTTTCCTATCCTTGGTGAGGCAAAACTAGAAATTGTATTCGTACAATAGCATCTCAGCAGAGCACAAACTCTGTAACAACCTAGTTATCAATTTTACAAGAAAAATAACGTAAAACAATAGTTCCCATGCCAAATTACAAGTAGAATTGTATCATAAGGATGACATATAAAAAGATACGTAAATAGGTTGATAATGGTTGTTACAGTGATAGAGTATGGTCTCGAGAATAAAAAAGGGTAAAGAAAAGGTAGGAAAATGAGTGCAAAAAGATGCCAATTTCACATCCCAACATATCCCCACAACTTAAGTATCTACATGTGCTCATGCAGACCTTTGTACCATGTTCTTGATGTGTTGAGAGTGAAATTCTAAAAAATTGTAGGCTTCTACAGTATCCTATGCTTTTGCTATGTAGCATCAGGATAGTACCAGTTCCATTTCCCATAATTTATCAATAACATGATATGAATTTTGATAGTGATAGGTAGGGAGAAAAATAAGAGGAAATATAAACCTAAATCTAATCCAACTAGCTTGACATCTCCTTATCCACTCCACATACTGAAAAACCCTAGAGAGTTCCTGCCTAAAATTCAAAAAACAATAAGGGTCCTCATCTCTTAAATCCTTCCTGCAAGTGTCCCATCTAAGTCTGATCCCATCCAATGCATCTTGTCTCATTAGGCATATGCTTTTAAGAAAACGTTCCAAAACCTTATTTTTGAACTCCATTAACATCTCCCTAGTGTCTGGATACTGCCATATCCTACTATACATCCTTAAGACTTTTTCAGTAGACCTGGTTCATCTCAAATAACAAATTTCACCCGTTCTTCATTATTTATTATAGTATCATGGACAACCTTCCAACTAACATGATTTTTCACAAAAGACACAAAGGATCTCAACTGAACATCACCAATGTGAGGTTAAGAGATCTTTCACCAAAACAAGCATAGTTATCCATATATAGTTCACACTGTAGATGTTGTTCTTGAAAAGTGGCCTTCTGAAGAGTTTCTAGAAATTCTTGAGCTTCCCTTACCTCATATGGTCGCTTCTCCTTAAGGGTTGTCAATAAAAAAGGAAGCAATTTTCTTGCAAAAACAAGGGTAGGATGGAGAAGGAGGTTTGTAACTAAAATATTGTGAACAAGTTCATAAATAGACTCCTTTTCATATTATAACAGTTGTACTTCCGTTCGCAATCCTTTCACTTGCAAAAATGCATGCTTCCTTTCTTTATGAATCCTCACCAGGTCTTGAATGTTCAATTTTTCAACCCATTTCCTATTCAGATTATCAACGAATTCCTTATGCTTTTTAAGAGGAATAGATTCAATTGTTAACGATATTGATAATTTTCTCCACTTCTCCAATTCTTCAATAAAAAAAGGTTGAATTCAATGGCTCCTCAGGTTTTAACTGAGTTGTTTATGTTACTGTTACAGTGATAGTTTCAACGGTTTCTTAAAGAATCTCTTCATTCCATTTCTCCATTGGTTTCACTATCTCAGGTATTGGTTCTTGTGTGATAACATCATCATTGATAGGTTATTGTGGAGAAACGACCAATTTTATTTCAGTTTGATCTATTTAAACTACTGGTTCTTGTGTAATAATAACATCATAAATAGGTTCTTGTGGAATTGCACAATGTTTTTCTCCATCCTTCTCTACTTCAATTGTTGGTTCTTGTGTAACAGTAGCACCTTCAACAGTTTCTTATGGAACAACGATTTGGAACTCTTCATCTTTCTCCCCAACTTGAATTCCAACTAAAATAGTGGTTGGCCTTTCACAATCTACTTCCTTAGCACTTTCTTACATCCATCACATAATCTAACTAACATTTCTTCTGCCACTTTTTCTAGGGTTTCTAATCCTTTTTTTTTCTAGACTGAAGTTTCCTTTCAATCATGGTAAGTTGTTTCCTTAAATTTTCATTTTCCTCCTTCAATTTATTAATTTGTTGAATAAGGAGGTATGTTTTAGGCTTACCTAGTAAAGAGACATATGATTGTTCATGTTTGAGCTCCTCCTCTTTCTGTTGTTCCTCAAGTTCCTTTGAATCATGTGGAACACCATGAACTTCAAGTGTTAGGGTATGTTCTTTTACAAATTCTTCTCCTTTCTCTTCATTCTACTATCCCTCAGACTCCTTTAGTTCTGTTGCATCAGTACAATCCTCAAATATTGGGGTAACTGATGGTGTAATAATTACCCACACTCTCTTCTTAGGATTCTTTCCACCCAATGGCTTTTACAATTTCCTCTTTTTCACTATAGTTTGCATAGGGGTAGAATTTTCAGATACTTCCTTAGATTCCCTAAGCATTTTTGTTTCAAGAACACCTGATTTAGTTGATGTTGTTCCCGGTGCCCATGTTTCAGAAGTCTTTGCCTCATGCTCTTCTTCCTCAATAGGGCATTTATAACTATCCTCAAATTGTCCACTAGATATATCCACAATTTCTTTAGTGTGTGCTTTTTTTCCTTTAGCATATGTACCAAAAGGCATTCTTATGGAACTCCATATCTTAAGGTTTTTGTGACATAGTCTAGGAGGTGTAACCACTCTTCTTTGTCTAGGAGGTGTAACCACTCTTCTTTGTCTAGGAAGTGTAGTTGCTCTACTTTGTTTGGGAGGTTTAATTGTTCTATCTTCTTGTGTTGTTTCAACACTTAGCTCTTGTTCTTCACTTTATGGCTTCTTCAATTTCCTCTTTTTCACTAAAGTTTGTACATCAGTAGAGTTTTC
This sequence comes from Pinus taeda, assembly GCA_000404065.3. Lineage (NCBI taxonomy): Eukaryota > Viridiplantae > Streptophyta > Pinopsida > Pinales > Pinaceae > Pinus > Pinus taeda. The sequence goes on along the minus strand of APFE031067415.1, from coordinate 135,486 downwards.
ATATACTTCCTTAGATTCCCTAGGCATTTTTGTTTCAGGAACCCTTGCTTCAGCTGATGCTATTCTAGGTGCACCTGTTTCAGTAGTCTCTACCTTAGGCCATTATTCCTCAATAGGGAATCCATAAACTATCCTCAGATTGTCCACTGGATATATCCACAAGTTCTTTTTCTAGGAAGTGTAGTTTCTCTACTTTGTCTGGGAGGTGTAACTACTATATTTTTTGGTGTTGTTTCAACACTTACCTCATGTTCTTCACTTTCACTTTCCTTTGTTTCAGTGGTTAGTGCACATGACTTTCCCAATAAACCAGTCCATGTGCTTCCTTGTTGTTACAATGAATGAATTATGATTAACTTGATCAGTTCATGGTTGGTTAAGAAGGTATTTGGATGTTTTTCCATACGCATCACCTATGCCATATGTTGTAAATATTTTAGCAAATAATATGGAAAAAAATTATTAGTTTTCCATTATGAAGATGTGCCAATAACTAAAAATGATAATTTAATACTATCCCAAAATGTGCCTCACAAGTAATTAAATTCTTAATAAAGAAAGACACATGGCATCCCAAGGGTGAGGAAGGGATGTTCTATCAATAACTCTCCCCTTGCTTCTTACTTCCTCTCCTTGTTGTAAAAATGTTGTCCTATCTGTTGGAACTATTATTTTCCTAGAAAACCAACGAGGCATGTCTAAGGTAAACCTGCCACCCTAGAAATTATGTCCTTTGTAACAATAATTTTGAATCCTCTAACTTATGAATGTTTCTCCTGTAGAGCCCGTGTGAATTTGATAGCAATTTGTTCATTGAAACCCTGCAGCTTCTCAAAGTATACTAACCACAATGCATTCCTAAATATTTGTAGGGCTTCTAGATGGTGTAGTAGTGCATCAATGGAGTTTAGTTCATGATAGACCATCACTGCTCCCATGGATATTTCATTGAATGTTACTACTCAGAACTTCTTAGAGACTATTACAAGGCCGCACTTGGTACATACAAACACTTACTAGAGTAATGAATACCAGTCAAATGTAATATGGAAATGGACAAGGAATAATTAAGGTTATCTTTGATTGAATTTGGGCTTTTCATCATAAATGAAAACTACCAAGAATGATTTCCAAGTAGTCACATTGATTTTCAGTAATGACATAAGGGGTAATGACAATAATGGGTAATTACTGAATTTGGATAGGTGTATTGTGCGTCAGCCAAATGGTAATTATCGAATTTGGGTACAATTATATTGTATCATATGATATAAATGGTGCATTCCTCCCCACAACTTAATTACAAAAGTCCTCGGGATGTGTAACATAACAATTCATATCATCCCTTAAATCCAAATCCTACAAGTAAATGAAAACAAAATGTACATCTTTTATAAGGAAAATGATAGGATCAATGCTATAAAAAATTTCATGCATGGCTAAAACAGAAGCTAAAGTGGATGCTAAAACAATGCCATAATGAGGAGAAAAATAGGACGATGTATAGGAAGCTAAAACATAAGCTAAAAAGGAAGAGTGGACGCCAAAAAAATGCCATAACAAGGATAAAAAATAGGATGTTACACAAGAAGTTATACATGAAGCTCTATCAGGAGCTAAAGAAGAGTTTAAACTAGGTGTTTATTTCAGCGCTAAAAATGTCATCTTTAGCATTGAATGGGTGTGGTTGGTGGAAAAAACGCCAAAAATAGCGCCAGTTTTTCAAGAAGGTGGAGAAAAATACACTAAAACAGTCAGTTGAAGCAAAAAAAGGAGCCGAAGAGGAAGCTAATCGTAAGGATGTAGTGGGCCAACCTCAAGTGTTTTTCATGCTTCTATTCACACCTTGAATAAATAATAATTCCATCTAGGAATACAATGAACAAACTTATCTAACTAATCTCTAAATACGACATTCATCAAACACGCGAAGGTAGATGGTGGATTTTTAAATCCAAATGGCACCACTATAAATTCACAATGCCCATAACTGGCTCCAAAAGTAGTCTTGTTGATGTCTTCATCCTTATCCATACCTAATGGTAGCCTAATATCAAATCTATATTTAAGAAAATTGGTGTCCATAATTGGTTCTACAAGTAGTCTTGTTGATGTAGAGGATTCTAGGTAGAGGATATATTTTCCTCACAATGACTTTGTTTCATTGTCTAGAATCATTGCATAGCATTAAATCCCATCTTTATTCTTCAAAAAAATAATTAGTGCTCCCTAAGGTGGGAAATTTTCACATATATATCCCTTCGTTAACAATTTTTCTAACTACATTTGTATCTTTTTAATTCTGGCAAAATCATTCTACATGGAGTTGTAAATATTGGTGTAGTTGTAGGCAATACATCAGTAGAAAAATATTTCTTGTAGAAATTTTGAATATTTTAACACATATTCAATGGAGATTATCCTGATCATGTACTATTGCGGAAAACATACACAATACATGAGCTCCTCTACGTTGATCATCAATATAGCAGCATCAATAACAATAAAACATCAAGAGCATTCACACATTAACACAGTATGTATCCCGGGGAAAGCATCTCGCTAAAAACCCCAACTATCTGTATATTAATGATTGAGTCATGTAACATTACACAACATAATACTTCTCACAAGTATCTCCACCTCTGTTACACACAATACAGCTCAGATCTGATCTCCAAATCTCTTCCACTGCTTGCCTGCCTCCACTGCTCAATACCTGCTCAAGAACTGATGAGAATGGCTCACCAAACTCGTTTTTCACCTGCAAAATAGTCACTCACGCTTTGTGGACATGAGCATAAGCTAAAATGTGGGAAAATACGTGGGCAAACTCATTGGCATACTCAATCTCTTGATTGTGCAAGATCTGGTGCACAACTATAGTCACAACTGATAGCAATTTGATTCTCTACCACCTGTCCCTGTTGAACTGAACATGCACTGACATGCAACTGAGTTAACTGATGTATTCATTAGTTGTATTATGAGTTAATAACTTGTGAATTAATTAATAACTAATTCACCCAACTCATCTCTAGTCTATTTTCCAGTTAGACTAAATACAACCAGTTTAACAAAGCTAAACTGAACACAACTCCATCAACTGCACCTCCAGTCCACTAAACTCAACTCACTTGAGTTCTAACTGAAGTCATGCATGCAACTATTCAACTGACTCATAAGAACCGCTTATTTCCTTCTGCAGTTGCATGTGCCACATCCGTAGCTCGAACTGAAGTGCTCCAAGAGAATAAGACAAAGTTTATATTCCAAATATTATTGTGAGATAATAATATTTGAATTTTCTATTTTTGACAGCCAGTCTGAGCTGTCACTCCGCTGTGGTCACTCTGCTTTGGTCTAAAAATAGAAGTCCATCTATTTTTTCAACTTGATCAATCATCCATAAACAGCAACCTGCAATCCATAGACATGATCCATATGTCTAAAAATAGACTTGCGCCAAAAATAGCCTGCGGGCCCACTTAGTGAAGGCGACTCTTTTCACTAAGCTCCATCATCTTGTTGCAATCTCAAAATTTCTCTCATTTTGTTATCAATCCGCTATTTCCTTCAACACATCTGCCAAATTCCACAACACTGAAAATTCCTTAAGACTCAATATGTTGCACTTGGTTGGGTGTTCCACACAAGCAACATATGACTAACATATTTTCTCAAAGAATCTCTTCAATTGTAAGGATGAAACTTCCCTTATTGAAGTAGTTCTTGGAGTTCCTTTCATTATCCTCTACTTTCCTTCCTCGCTAAGACATTTAAAAATCCCATTATGAAAATCTAGAAAAACATGATGCATATCAACCAATCTATTCCGCTAAAGATAAAAATTAAGCCAAGTGTCATTATACTTAGGTTTACAACAATGTTGACACCTTTTATACCTAATGAAAAATGTTTTATGATCTCATTAATTTTCCTTTTAGACCCAACATCTAGTTGAACAACCTATGATTTCTCATGCATGCTTCTCTTCAAATGAAATTGTTCAAACAGAATGGAGGCAACTATGACTTTCTCCCAAACCAATTAAAATTGAAATAGGTTGATTGAAAATATTGACTTCAACCTCAGACATTTTTTATTGATAATATGTCTGTAGATTTTTCAAGGCTACAGATATTAATGGAATGTTCATTTCCACATCGGGTTGTCCTGTGTATGTTGTGTAAAATTCTCATTGTATGTTCCTCATGTGGACAATATTTCTATAAATGGCTTCCTTCACATCCCCAACATGTCATTGGTTTCTCTTCCCTTTTACCCAAGGATTTTTCCATCTTATATCCACTGTGAGTTGGTTGGATTTATTGATATGTATTAGAATTGTTTGAATAAGGGAAGTTTAAATCCCTTCCTCCTCTGATCCATTTTGCCCTTTTCTTATCCTTTAAAAAGTTCTAGAAAATTGCTCAACCTTTGATATAATAATAAAGATATTTGGTTTTCCTTATGGTCTCTTTAAGAGGCTTAGGTTCATCAAAATGGATGTTATCTCTATGAAATGCTATAAGTTCATTTAAGAACTATTATAGGCCATTTTTTCACATCCGATCAGTGAGCCTCCTAATGCGATCAATCAACATCCTATTCCCCCTAGTCACCATCTTGCACAAATCCCTAAGCATGTTCCTTTTATCCCCTATAATTCCAGCCCTAAACTGTATCATTTGAGCCAATTTTAGGACCAACGCTCCTTGTATTCCTACTAGGGTGTGATGACCTACAGGTTGCTCCACTATGGCCTATGTTGATCACCAGTAGGCTGCTCCCTTTTGCACTTGTGTTGGTTCTAGAAATTCAAGAGAATGATCGGGTTTCTGGAAGCTTCCCTTACCTTGGATAAAACATTCAGATCCTATCCTTCCCTACTTTGGAGTTTTTACCACTTATCCTTTGACCCTATTCCTCCATCAGAGGTGGATCTCAAATCTTAGATTGGTGATTAGATAAGAACTCCCAACTTACCATACTTCTCTATATATTCCAAACCTTCTATGTGGTTGGGGGTTGGATTTTGGAAAGTGATTCTGGCCTTATGATGTTGTAACGAGTGGTCCTCATATCATGCATTTAGGGTGATTGGAGGTGTGTATTGTGGCAAGGCAAGGACAAGTCAACAATTTGGAGGAGCTCTTCTACAAGATCAACTGCTACTTATGGTTGTAATATCCTTCCATTTATACTAATGCAAAGAATTCATTGTTTTCATATATGTGATGTTATTTCATGTATTTCAATACCATGTTGATATATTGAATTAAGTACTTAGATGATACTGCATAGATCTTGTAGTTTCTTGGCTTGTGTTATCTAATTGTGCAAGTTGTAATTTTGGCACTCGGAGCTAGAATTGGAGCTTCTAAGCGAAACAAGGAGTGAAGTGTGTGAAGGATTCCAAGTAGGCCTCACTCCGCCATATATTTATTTTAAGGAAAAGTATTGTGTTACTTGTCTCATTGTTGTTTTATGTTAGCCACCAACCTAGGGGATATACTTTTGTGTGTAATCGTAAATCTCATATAACAAATTGGTGACCATATTGGGGAGCGAAGTATTCCCTTGGTGGTTTCCTTGTACATTGTGTTTGATTACCTCCTTGATAGACCTTTGTTGTATCATCCAACAAAGAAAAGACCTAGGAAGTGATTTCATTGAGCCGTTTTTGCAATTTTTGTGCTGGAATCGTCTTTCCTAGGCCTAATGCACCCCCTGTGCCTTTGACAGACCGTTGCACCTCACCCAGGCCGACTTTGTACTTGAGTTGCAATGCCCTAGTGCCTCTTCTACACCAACGTTGGCCCCTATTTTTTCATAAATTTTTCCTTGGTTCTTGAGCCTCTCTTTGGTCAGCCCAATTCCAGCAGTTCCCTGAGTCTTGAGTGCCTTGTGGTCTCTCTAAAGCCTCCACTTGGTTTTCATTTGTGTTGTTTGAATTTGTTAAGAATTGGTTTTGATTTTTCTTTCTTCTTATCATTTGGTCACTTGAAAATTGATTTCGTTTGATTTTTGATTTCTTAGATGAATTGTTGTTCTAGTCCTCATTTTGAAAAGTGTATTTGAATCAATAATTAAACATTTGCATCTTAGTTTTCTTCATTTCGAAAATTAAGTGTGGTGAAAAGAAAAAAATTGCATTGCCATTTAGGTTTTTGCATGTGCATTAGCATAGGAATCATTGCATCGAAAGGGAAATTCCATTTTGCATATTATTTACTGCATATTGTGTGTTGCATATTGATTGTGCCTTTCCTTCCCTAGCTAGATTTTCATTGAAAGAGAAAATATTTCTATTTTCTCATACTAGATTTTCATTTTAGGGTATTCAGGTGTCATTCATGGTGAGCCCCAAAACTGAAATGTAATAAAACATAAACAATAAAATTTATTAAATCAACCTAAGGAGCATTTGTAACATTAATGCAAACATTAGAGGGCTAGGCTAGATACGTGTTCTAGCATCGTTAAATGTAGGAGTTGTCATTGTTTGTCATCGTTTCATCCCAGGTGTGAAATCTTGTTCCACATATATGCATGTATAGGATCGTACTCCATGTGCCTTCAGGTACATTGGTGGCGCTCCGAGCACTTAAAGTATATGGGAACGCTCTCATCGAACGATTGAGGATTAGACAACACTACTACAGACTACACTCCCACATAACATCTCGTATATTTTTGGAGTCTCCAATAGGTTGCTATCCATCCATAGGTAATCGAGTATGCTGCCTTATATACCATGATACATTGAACACAACATTCAGGGAGATTGGTTGTCATCCTTTTTTGGTAATTCTTTATGCCTAGATTACCCTCTTTTTTATTTATTTATATTTTTGTTAATAAAATTTATTATCCAACATGGAAGAACAAAATACCCCTCCCCGTCGTTTGCGTAGAATGCAAAATAAGCCTCCTCTTCCTCCAGAGGCTACTCTTAACCATCCAAAGCATAATAAAACACAAACTACCGAACTGAGAACGTCAAGAACTACTTATGGCCCTCCTCTCAATATTGATCAACCAGAATCCTTTGTCCCTTTGAGTTTTGAACCTGACATTACATATATTCTTGTTGGTGACACTGACACAATTGAAACAAAAGTCCCTGAAACGTTTTTCCCTGAGGTCTTTGAATATGACCTCCCTGAGTGAAAAAATTTGTCTCCTGAGGTTATTGAACCTAAGGAACCTCAACCATCTTCACTTGATTCTTTGTACCCTTCCTCTTCTCTTCCTTTGTCTCAGATAAAATCAATATATCTTAGGCCTGGCGGTGAACCTCTTCCATACAAACTTGTAGGCATTGAAAAGATCCCTCAAGAAGAGCCTTATCATTATACTATTCATTGGGAAGGAATTTATTTTTATCAAACCAATCCTCTTCCATCTCTTCAACCTTTGACACAATCTCCTTTACTTTATTCTTTGGGCCTACCCGCATATCTCTTGTTGCAATATTCAATGGGATTGTTAACCATGACTAGAAATTATTCGAACTCATAGCCCGTGTCCACCACTATGGTTGAGACATCAAGTGTCACTTCATCATCTATGTTTGTGACATCACCAGAAACTAATTTGTATGGTGGCTCGCCCGTCCCACTTGACTATCAATCATTATCTGGTACCTTTTTTGGTGTGGCTTCCAGTCCTTGAACCTCTCCCATGTCATCCAATTCAGGAATAATGTCTGGAACTTCTCTTATGAATGCTACACACTCTTCTCCTCTTACTCCACCTATACATACAATAGAGTAGCAGGTTGGCCCTTATGTTAGTGGGAAAATCTATCCTCAACAACTTAACCCTATGTATGTTGGTACCCTCCATCTAGATTGTAGTTGCCTCCATCATCCCCTCCTCCTATGGAAGGGGGGGAATTGTTGTTATTATACCTCAATATGGTAACCCACATAGTTACAGTCCTCCTTATCCTGGAATGGCTACCAGTGTTTGACAACTTATTTTACTCGTACAACCTGGTTCTTTTTGGGATTGATTGTTGAATCCTCAAACTGTATTGCCTTCATCACAAATTCCTACCTATCCATCAACACCTCAACAATCTCAAATACATGTGAGACACCCTTTACCACCTATTCCAACGGTGTCTGGTTCTCCCTAGATCTTGGTTAATCAACCTATACAAGGTCCCTCACCTTCTCAATCGCTTGCGTAAGGTACTCCTTAAGTTTTGGTAGGTCAAATTCTTTAAAATTTGGCACAGTCTCAGTATAACCCGTACCAAGGGGCAATTAAAACCCTTATCAAGCAAAAGTATGGATCACATCAAGTGTGTTTCAAGGCCAGCAAATCCAAACCCAACCATTCCAACAACTTTATCACCATCCTAGGTTTGGGCAACAAACTCACTTATATGCTGGTTATCAGAACCCTCCATATTCTGGTAAGTAGGTTCCTTATTATCAGAACCCTCCTTACCAAAGAATGCAAGTGCTTGTTTCCGAGATTATCCCTTCATATCTAGGTCATCTACCTCTAGACTTTAATCAATAGTTTCCTTTTGTGTCTACTCTTGAATTACCAGATTTAACTTGAATTACTAACGACCCCATTTCTAATTCACCATGGTGGCCAATTATTCCCACTAAGTTGCCTTTTGATATGCCAAAATTTAATGGGAACCCTGGAGAAGATTCGTCAACGCATGTTATGACGTATCATCTATGGTGTTCATGCAATTCCCTTAATGACGATTCCATTTGAATTCGTCTCTTCCAACGAACACTTACAAGTACCACATCTAAATGGTATATTGAGTCACCTATAGCGTTTATTCATGAATTCAACACTTTAGTCACTACCTTCCTCACACATTTCCAGTTTCCCATCAGATAAGAAATTAGAACATAACTATTGACTAACTTCAGAAAATCAGACTCTACTCACATTTCATATCACATTCATGAATGGAGACTTTATCATCAATTGGTCAAGACTTATGTTCCCAATTAGTTTTTAGTGGAATGGTTTGTCAACTCTTTGTTAGCTCCCATAATAGAAGATGTGGCCAAAGGTGGAGTTGTGGCTGAAGAGAAAGTTATTGCTCGTGCTCAATATTTAGATATGGTTTATACCCAATCTAGCACACTCTATGATAATACACCAAACACTCTGATACCTTTGAATAATGTTCCTCCTCCACCTGGTAAAGAATCTCATGTTGTTGATGGCATTATAGGTTCTACCAGTTCTTTGACGGTGAGTAAACCACTTGGTATTGCTCTTACCACTCCTTGGAAAAACCCTTAATCCCATCCTCCTACAACTTCTTCTTTCGAGATAAATGGTGTTTCATCTAATAAAGGAAAGTCTCTACAACAACCTGAAAGCAAGAAGAAAGGTAAAGGTAAGGAAAATAAATATTCCTAAGCTTAGGATAATAATAAAAAAATGTCTTCTGATGAGAAACGAAAACCTTGATATGCATGCTTGATTTGTAATGAGGATAACTTTACATGTGATTTTTCATGCTACACTGAAGTGAATTAGTTTCTTAAATCATCCACTTCTCCTGTTGTGTTGACCGACTCATTTCCCAATCAGGAGACCCATATGGTTGCATGTGACACTTCTTCCTCTAACACGGTTTTGATGCTTTCCTCCTCAAAGATGATATCTGATGTCATGGTGGCCACTTAGAATAAGGATTGTGGTAATATGAATCCAACAAATGGTTAGGATATTGATCAACCTCCCAGTTCAACACCACCTTCATCTCATCTTGTTACACCTCTGGTTCCTACGAAATTGACTATCGAGCCTCCGAAGGGTGTTATCCATAAGTCTTCTTTCAACCCTCATTCAAGAGCCGCTTAAAATTACAATGTAGTTGATGACTTGGCTCAATATTCATAAACTATGTCGAATCTTGAGGTGTTGAAAAACTTCCCCACCCAAAAGAAGGCCTTGTTGTCAACTATTAGATGTGTGGATTGTTATCGGAAAAACTAGTGTCCATTCAGAACTGCTAGTCCCACTAAGATGGTTAGCTATCTTAGAAACAAACAAACTAAAGTCACTTGTGTTTTCCTTTATGAGAGATAGATGAGAGAGAAGCATAGAGTACCAACCTCAGTCTTTCGCTTGGCTCCTTGCTTGTTTCGTCTCCCCTTTGATAGAGCTTTGCCACTCTTTCCTTACTCGTCCTGCTTCAAATAACACCTGTAGAGTCAAAGCAGCATAATACCATCAAATCATAGAGATCTATAACCATAAACAATCTAGGATCAGATATATATTAACCATACAAATGCATATGTCAATACAAGATTCAGAGATATACAAGAATATGGAGGAAAACTCAAATAGCTTTATTGATAGAAGTAGTAGAAGAGAGGATTACAACCCATTGGTCTGACCCAGTGCCATCCTCCTAGAATGAAAGCCATCTTCACCTCATGAAAAGCTAGATCACCCAACGCTATGATGTTCCATAGAGAAACCAACAACACTTCCTTACAAGATACAAAATTCTAGCCTCTGGATCTCTAGGATGAGGGATCCATATATAGATATTTGTAGGTGGGTGAGTCAACTTCTGGGATTTTGATTAGTGTCATTTATCTGATGGTTCTTGCTTCCACTTGGAGATTTCATGATATCTTACTCATCCTTGGGCGAATTCATAGAGGCGAGTGTCAAATGGGCAGTTTCTAGAAGATTCTTTGGGTTTCCATCTAGCCAACTACCTTTTCCATTTGTCTGCTGTCACTCATCACACCCTACAGAAGGTATTTTCAGTATGCATCACACTTTCTGCATGTAGTATGTGAGATGCATCGCACCCTTAGCACTGAGCAGTATGTATGGTCCAGTTTTGACTAGTTCTGAGTAGTTTTTCAGGGAGAACTTCTGGGAGATGATGTAATCAGCTGACCTTGTTCCTTTAGTGTATGAAACAACACTTTTAGGGGTTTAAAATCCCTTGGTTTATGGACATATGAGATTGGGGTTGCAGTGCCCAAATATGTCTATAACAGTTGCCCCCTAAAG